>JADLZK010006795.1:0-141780 GCA_015847255.1 Hyparrhenia diplandra
TTGAGAGGAACCCGAGATCAAGGTAAAAGGCATTTGATAGCTCCTTTAGTGATCAAGACACGATAGAAATGTGATCATATTATAGGATAGATAGCCGACTATCAAGAGGGAAATGCCGCGACAACTTTGGTGAAGTGCTTCTAGGTCCAAGTGACTTGCATATTGCATTTAGGAAATGAGCACCTCTCGATCTTGCTAACTTTTTCGACGTGCTAACATTGGTGATAACGTGATCATTTGGACGTGTTGGCAACCTATGGCAGAGGCGAAGCAAGTTTGAAGCAAGAGCAAGAAAAATGGCTGTTGAGAAAAGGTGGTGACCGGACGCACGGTCTCTGACGGGCGCCGCCTCCGGCCGCTCGATCGAGGCGTCCGTCAAAATTACGAAGGGTGTAAATCATCTTCACTCGATTGCTGGAATGACCCAGGGACCGGAACCTCGAACGGAGGCATCCTACCAGCCTCGACTGGCCGGGCAGCGGACGCCGGCAAATGGGCCCGCCCTTTGTATGCATAGATGGCCGGGCGGTGACGGACCCGCGACGGACTTCGGGAGTCACAGAGTGATGCGCTCCGATCACCACGAAGAGCCCAATTTGAAGACCAAACGGCTCTATCTCGTGAGTGGGGCTATATATATTGATTGGCCGGTTCCTAGCCCCTCTCACTTGCACATTTGAACACTCTAACTTGCTAGTGAGCTTGTGAGACTCCTCTCCCACTCATCTCTCCATCCATAACTCAGAATTTTGGTGAGATTGAGGTGATAGAAGTGCATTGCATTGGTGATTGCATCTAGAGGCACTTCATCCTTGGAGAAGCGGGATTCAAGTTTTCTTGGAATTTGCAGGTTCCCTAGCGGCTTGGAGCAAGAGGCGGTGTTGAGCTCGATTGGAGCTTGTTCGAGGCCACCCCGTGGTGTTTGTGAGGGGTCGTTCCTTACCCCACCGGGAGATTCGCCCGAAAGGAGCACTAGTGGATTGCTCGTGGCTTGTTGGACCCTCTTGTGATCGTTTTGCTTGAGCTCCCATAGGGATTTGGCACCGGCCATTAAGCTTAGCATACGTCAAGTGAGTGTGTCGCCACAACGGACTTAGCGTGCTTGGGTAACCACGTGAAACTCGGTGAAAAATCATCGTGTCTTTGTTCTTGCTCATTGGAGATTTCTAGTACACGGTGATTGGCCACAACCTCTACTCGACGACCGATTGGTATCGTATTCTAGCACTCCTTCGCATTACTTTGGTAGCATATCTTGTTAGGGTGCTTAGCTTGAGTAGCTTGTGTAGGTTGTTTAGTCTTGTTTAGCTCCTAGTGGTAATCTAGCTAGTTTTGCTTGTTCACCTAGGAGTAGACTAGTGACTTAGCCCTTGTGTGGATTAGAGACAATAGAATTGACTTGTGGCTTGCTTAGCTAATTCGTAGCACCGCTATTTAGCTTCACCATCTTATTGTCTAATCCGTTTGTTTAGTTTTGTTACAAGATTTTTTAATAGGCTATTCACCCCCCTCTAGTCATTAGGACCTTTTCACGGTTGTTTTTGGCATAGATCTGTGAATATAATGGTAGTTCTCGGCCACCCGAGTTTGGCATAGTTCACTTTGCATGCATGCATACTTTATTTCACTACAAAGTTTCTCAATGATCAAATATATGAACGATGCTTGTGATTTGACAATTGTGACTTGTTTTTTGTCGGAACGATCTTATCTCGATCCCTCATATATATGTTCATGCAGAAGTCTGTTTGAAGTTGTTTGGGCTAATTAGGATCTCATCAAGAGGAAGGCCGAGAGCGAAGACGAGAGGCTCATGATGCATAGGCTCGCTTGCCAGGCTGTTGAGGCTGGTGTTGAGTACCGGCGAGGGGTGGCATGCCTACGATGCCGACAACACACTAAATAATGTGATTGATGTTATGTTGTCTTGACTTACTTTTTGGTGATCATGTACTACTAGCTAGGGTAGTATTAAAACAATGTGATGATGCAAACTCGATGACCGGTTGTTCCGCGTTTTGAGAAAATATATGATGACTAGAAGCTTTGACTTACTTTTTGATGATCATGTACTAGCTAGGGTAGTATTAAAACAATGTGATGATGCAAACTCGATGACTGGTTGTTCAGTTGTGAGAAAATATATGATGACTAGAAGCTTGTACGTATAACTTGTTAACCACACATACATATGCCAAAGATAGCTAATAAAACCGGTTGCACAACGCGATTTTTTTTTTTTTTGAGAAGGAAAATGTATTTATCTCAACGCATTACACCGGCCCATTTACAAATAGGATCCACAAGAAAAGAAAAGAAAAATTACAGAGAAGTAGAAAACTCTTGTTCTTGCTTTCAAAAAAAAAAAAACTCACATTCATCTTCCCGACCTTTTAGAGATCTGTCGTTACCACCACCGGCCGCTTTCCAATCGTTGTCCGGGCACTGAGCCAAACTCCCCAGGTGGAGGCCGCAGAGGAGGGCTTACTTCAGGCGACACTGCCCCCCCAAAGATCGGCCAACTCGTACTCCACGACGAGATCCACACCAAACCACGCCCGAACTCGAAAAACGGATGCACCATTGCATCAATCCATCATTTAAACTTCCACAACGATTAATGCATTGTTCACAAGTTCCAACGGACGAACTCAACCAACGCGAACCATTCCGACCGGGCAACCGCCAGAGACCCCATCTACTTAAGAAGCGCCTTTGTTTCTTCCCTCGGCAAAAAACACAGAGAAATGGAGTCATCTCACAAAGAATCGGCAAAGACCATGCCCGGAGACCGCGCACTTGCCGAGATGTGGTCGTCGCCGGCGGCGATACCTCCGCATCTACACGGCCGGTCACGGCGATGCCACAGTTGTGGAGGAGCACTTCATCAACGAAATCCGAGGTAACCGTGTCCAAAGTCCAAACAAAGGTGTATGCTCGTTGGCCTCGACTTGGAGTGGAGGATTCTTCCTCCCAACGAAGTTTGGCAAAAAGGGAGTTCGTGATCACGCCGTTATACCGCGGTATGTTGGCCATCGATGCCTTGTATATCATGGTGTCGGGGCCGTATTTTGTGTTTTGAACCACTTTCTTCAAGATGAGGGCCATGTGTTCACTGGGCGCCATAGGCAAGGACGTGGAACGCCTTGAAGTTGATCATGGGTCTCGTCTCCAATCCACGCGACTTACAACATATTGTGCCCGCTCTTTGATGTTAACGAAAGTACAAGAATGGGGGCAGTAGGTGTCAGTGTCTTTCCTCGGATACTCTAGCGTCGGCGAGTTCTACGCATTCCTCCTCCTCGAAGAAGAAGAAGCGTAAGAAGGGCGACTTCATCGATCACCACCGATGGGGGGGACTTTCAGCTTGTTGAATCCGATTAACTACGCCAAAGATAGATGTCTTCCGCCCCTTTGAGATTGCTAATCGAGGTTCGGATCAAGCATGGTTATGACTTCCTTACGAATGCTAATGTACCATAAATCGTAAAGTAACTGTGCCGTAAAAGAACATTCGGCTTTGGGTAATGTATTATATAGAACTTTTTGTCTTTATCCAATGTCTGTAGGTGAGATACTCTAGTTACCGAGCACATACCACTACCAACCGCTCGCACTCATACAAACGTCAGATGGGGGACGGGCATACGGTCCAATCGCTCAGAATAACCGTATATGTACGCAGACCTGCTGCTATAAACCGCCTCTCGACAAACGTGCAAACCGACGGACGTGATAGTTACAGCGCCTGCGCCTCGCACATGCGCCCGTGATATTGACACGCTGCGTCGCAATATTTCCGAACGCTACGCATACACCTCGCCGAATTCGCACGCTCTACATTATCACGCCGCTCAGAAAACAGTTCGGTATCACGTACACCGTGATACAAATCGTTTCTAACAAAACGCGCGATGTATCGCGCGCGAAGTTACGCACATCGCACCCGCTTACGCGGTTCGCTTACCGGCCAATGTGCGCAATAGTTTCAAGCAGTATAGACGGGCTGTTTGACTAAACGCGTGCTCGTGGTCGGCCGCGTTTAACGGTACGGATACGCAAGGACGCCTTTCTCGTAAAACGTGCCGAATCTAAACGTGCGACTTTAATACACGTGCCGTTACAGACCTTCGCAGACATTCCAAGCGCCTATGAAAGACGCGTGTTCTGAACACTCGCAGAATCGTATTGCGGGTGGCACCAAAAAGAGTGTCCGTGATATAAACACGCCGCCTCGAATTAGTGTTCGTATCCACGGGCGACCCAGCTCCAAGAATGCCTTGCCTAAACGCGTGTCTAAGATATGGTGAATCTTGCGTATTATTTCGTTTGAAAAAGGCTGCCTCGTTACCTGCGCCGCGCTCGTATCCGTGAGAACCAAAACGGCGCTCGAACGGAAAATGCAGACGGGCCGGGTAGATGCACGCCTATAATTACCCTTATTTCGACGCGTTTTTTACGGGTGGGGACCGCCGACACCTATTATCGACGCCGCCCAAACCGCGTGTCGGTAGTATGACAAGACAGACAAAGACGTTATAAGTTTACATCTTCCGGGCGACCGGGCGGTTATTAGCCTTTTTACATAGTGGAATATTCTTTCTATAACATGCTAATTGCTCGTATGATACTAGTGGCATATGATGATCTTAGACTTGGGTATTTATCATTTATATAATTATCTTTATCTTGTGACTTATTCTGTTGAGTAATGTTAGATGCATATGGCTACTCTACATTACACTACCGTAAGTGGATCTCATAAATAAATCACTTCTTAAATCATTAGATATTTTTTTTCTCTACTTTCCATAGACTCCCTTCCTCGTGGTAAAATATAAATACGATACCGTGGATTACTCCCGGTGAAGTGCTACAATTGGTATTTCTATATGTGCGCTTGCAGATATCATGTTCATTCTTTTATCAAGGCCTATCAACAAATACCATGCCCGCATTTTTTAGAGCATTATTGCTAGTGTGACAGACTAGTGTATAGGTAATGCCTAAAAATGAGTGGTATACCTTGAGTACATATCCTGGTGAGATTAACTCCACTATGGATAATGATGCTAAGTTTACATCCCACTACTAACACCGCCTAATCCTCGCTTTGTTGGATCATGAGGTTAATCTCATATCCAAGCTAACATGATTAGATAGATATCCCATATATATTTCTTTCGCTTCCTAATTGAGATCGGTAAGAAATATCAACAGCCGTGGCGTGGCGGGCGGGAGCTCCCGGGAAGGGCGCTACCGGGCGGCGCGCTGGGCTCCGTGGACGGGGCTCCTAGTCCGGCGCGGGACGCGGCCCCAGTGCGAGGGGCTTCCAGGCGCAGGGCTCCCAGGCGCGCGGGCTTCGAGGCCAATCCTCCGACGCCGATGTCGCTCGGTCGGATGACACATTGACACAGCGTGTCCTTGCTTTACTTTCCATTGGCATGATTTCCTTTGTTTCGCATGATGAGTTCGTACAGATTGCTGTCATCAACACTCAGTAACTGGCGCTGGCTGCTTGCTCGGATCGATTTTCAACTGAAAACAAACAGCAATTGTCATTAAGCTAGCAACACGTCACCTGTTCTTTCAGATCTTCACATCTTACTCACTGGATGACTGAATCCCTCGCTTTAATGTGTGTAGCCAAAACCTGCAAGATGGAGTTAATCAAAAGAAAAGTTTTGTTGACTCTGAAACTCTTGTTTGAAATTCTGTCAAAATTTCAAATTACTATTGAGATTATGTCAAAATTATGTCAAATTACCGCTGAGATTATGTCAAAATCGTGCTAAAAGTCTATCTAAAACAAGGGCAAAAAATGCATGGGCAAATTGGTCTTTCCATGGTCCTTTTAACACCGTTAAGTGGTGTTAACAGAATAGGGATAAAACTTTCCTTCAATTCAAAATAACAGGGGTAAAAATCTCACATATCCAAAAATGAGGCAAAAATCACCATTTACCTCAAAAAAACAGGGCAAAAACATCAATTCTCCTTTTTTGAAACTAGCTTATAGGCTGTCCTAAATAAGCAAAGTGTGATTGACTGTTCTCGATTATTATCTGATTTGGGTGTAAAATGACAGATATACCTTTGGGGTTGTAGTTCTATTTTTAAAATGCAATGTATAATAGAAGTCAAAATTGCTCCCATGTGACCCATAGAAATTGCTACAAAATACTAAAAATTACTCCCAAAGCATTCAGAACTCAAAATACAAAAATTACTCCCAAAGCATCAACCGCATGACGTAAAGCACACATATCGACGTTGCCGACCGGAGGGCTTAACGTTGGAGCTTGAGGACGCCGGGCGGGATCTTGTCTCGACGGACGTAGACCTCCACCGGTGCGGGCTGGCGGCTCGAGGGAGGGCAAGGGACGGTGCTAGGGGGCGGGCCCCGCGGGGGCCGGCGATAGTGCAGCAAGGAGGAGAAGGGCAGTGGGCTCCCGGCGGGATTTTTAGTTCGGCGGTGCAAAGGGTGGGGACTCGGAGAGGAGGAGGGCGTCATGGGCTCCCGGGTTTAACGGCTCGGCGGGGACGGAACGGGCGAGCGGTGTCGCAGCTGGAGGGGAGGAGGGTGGGGAGGAGTGGCAAGCGGAGGATGACGGCATAGCCGGAGCAAAGGATGGCGGTGCAGATCTGCAAGACCAATGTGGAGTGCGAGAGGAGCGGGGGTAGGTGTGGGAAAACGACCGCTTTTTCGATAAGCAAGGTGGGGGACGCTTGATAAGCGAGTGCTGGATGAGATTATTCGCGGTGGCATTCCCAAACCTCGCGATGAGAAAAGCGATGCATTTGATGGGTTTCTTTAACTTATTTGGCTTAAATCGAAGCAAACGGGGGTCCCAAACAGGCCGGGGATCGGGGCGGGCGACTACGTAATAGTGAGGACCCGTGAGGGTGAAGCGGTGGCGACGAGGGTAGCACGAGGAAGGAGTCCGGGCTGGAGCAACATGGGACACGGTTCGCAAAGCTTCACGACTTATCGGGTCCGAGATGAAGTGGGGCCAGATACATGGCCATTTGTAGTATGGATACATGGCCCAATGAGATGCCTGCTTTCATGGGGGCAGATTTCGTAAAAGTTAAAGATTGTGCACACAAGCATGTGTATTTCAAATAGTCATATATGTATATGGATATATTTGTAGAACATTTCTTTGTCTGACATGCAATATTATATAATCAAGTGATCATTGTATTCTTTGCTATTTTACTAAAACATGGGTTTACAAACAATTATGTTTTAGACAAATGTTCTAACTAGTAAATTTGCACTAATGTTTAGTATGAAAAAGGGAACTGTGCCACTTAAGTATCTTAAGTCAAAATCAATTTCTTGCACAAGGTTCACTGCAAACAAACATTTCTAACCAAAACCGTACATTTTAATGCTTGAGAATTGCAAAGCCATGTAGTTTAGTCTTTTAAGCCACTTTGTGTATTAACTATGGTGCTATGGAGAAAATAATCAAGTGTACTGCTTGAGGACCTAGTTCCTATCATTATTGTCAGTATTTTTAATAACTCACTTGTTATAGAAACCTACGAAAATTAAAGATGCCTTGGGGTAGGTTTTAAGAAATTTGCAACATTCCAAAAGAAAAGGCTGCCACTTTTTAAATACTCGATCTTTCTTGAGAGGGCGTCTATGCCTATCTAGTACGTTGGGGCATATACAAGTTACAAGCTACAAGAATCATATGGTAACTAGATTCATTCCGTAGCATGGGATTCTGTAAGTAGTTTTTTTTAATATTACATTATTATAACTCCAAATAGTTAATAATAAAATGTTGAAATTGTTTATTAAAATGAACCGGCATAGTAGTGGAGCCATGCATGGGTCTTGCTATAGCACAGATTCTATATCGAAAAATTATTGTGCAACTACTTGACAAAGTTGGATAAAAAATGAGAATGTCAAAGCCAATATTTGGCCCTAGCACTAATTCTACATCATGAGCAAGTGAAGTCTAACCTAAAATTATCATAACCACCTGTGTTTACTATTGTGAAATTTTATTTGTGGAAGAATACTCAATTATCAATTAAGTGAAGCACAAATCATGACATAGTTATGCAACCATGAAACTTAATTTATTGGAAAGCTAAATAATGTCAGATTTTATTGAAAGAAATAGGACATAGTCAATTCAAACTGCAAGAAATGGTTAGTGCACAAAGTATAGCATGCTTGATTGCACATGAAAAATACAAATAGATGCTCGCAAACGATCTCCATACATTTGAGATGCATGGTGATGCATCATATATATCTTTACCTTTGTTTTGACATAGTAAGGAAGTCAAGTATTTCAAAGTCTACAATTTTTTGCATAGAATCCTCTTACCAAATAATCAAAGTTTTAAAGAAAAAAGTGTTGTATGATGTAAAATACTTTGCTAAACTATAAATGCCAATAGACATATGAAATGCACAAAACTAGACTACATATGTCAAACACTAATGGACCAACTTTTATATGCATATTTCTAATCCTTCTCCATATATTTAATTATTAGTTAATTTGTCATGTAAGTTTTGCATGCACATGTTCCCTAACATGTTTGTGTGCATTAAGTGTTTTCTAATCGAGTCTTTAGTTCTTACTCTGGGAAAGATCTCCTTTTCAAGTGATTTAGGCGTGAGACTAATAGAATAATGTATAGTAGATTATTGAACTACAAGTGATCACTTACATGAAAATAAATATATAACAATGATATTGTTGTCGAGTGTTGATACAAGTATAAGAAGCCTCAATAGCTGTCAAGAAAACCTAACAACTTCTATTATCAGCTTCATATATCATTGATACTAGTTAAAAAAAATGAATTAGAAAATCCTCTCATTAGGAGTGTCACATTAGATGTGCAGAATACATGCATGAGAAGAATTCATTGCACTATATGAAACAAATGCAGCCTGATAACCTTGAGCTCGATGAAGCTAGTCAAGTTGTTTCATATAATTCATTTTATCATATTGCTTCAAAAATAGGAAATATATCAACAAGATGTACCAACCAATGCATGATAAGTTCTGATCACCATACATTTCATGAAGTTTAATTAATTCAGATAGGAAAGTCGTCACAAGCGCATTTTAATCTGGTAGGCATGTTTTATATATATTAATCAAGGGCATTCACGAGAATCCATGAGAATATCATGAAAAAAAATCAAATAATATGAACGCCATATAAGATAAGATCAAATTTAATCAGCATATCATCAATCTACTACACCTATATAGGGAACCCCACTAAGGAATTCTCTCGACATGCAAGCATGCCACCCCAACAGCCCCACCCAAACCCTTACAGCCTCATTCATTCACCGTCATATGTAAACAGCCATCCGGTTGCCTCCTCCATAAATGAGCCTACAGAGAAACGCCTCCACCCACCAACTATCGATTTCTTCCACCACAACAATTAATTGCATGTGCAAGGAACTGAATCATCGTAGTAGTTGCCTTTGCAGATTGTAGTAGCTGAAGAAACTGAACCATCGAGATGCTACCTTCAGGTTTACTCGGAGTATATAATGACATCAAGGCCAGCACTACATTAGGCCATGTTTGCGTGCTCACCCCGGCCGTCCGCATTGCACCATGCCCCTTCCTTCCCATGCCGGCGGACACCTCAAGGCTCGATGAGTTCCCAAGCGCCGGTGCCCAAAGCCCACCCATGCCGTGGCCCTTCCTCTCGCCAATGAGCTGCCTTTGTCAATGCGTGTCATCATATCCAACATATCGGGTGAGGGAGAACCCTTGAAATAGATGTGGTCCGTTTTTTTTAAAACCATTCGGGGGCGGGGGGAGCGCTTCCACCTACTTATATTCCAAAAAAACATTCGGGGGTGGAGCGCTTCCCCACCTACTTATATTCCAAAAAGAGTCCACGTTTTTTAGGGACCGGGAGGAAACTGGGTCGTCCGGTTAATCCTAGAAAACTAGACTAAAACCATACAATGCGCCACACAAAAACACAAAAGAAAGAAAAAAGAAAGAAAGATACAACACCAGAACACATGAACTCTTCGACGATGCCTCGTGGGGAGGTACATGACGTGACGACGCCACCATCGTCAACCAAGCAATCGCCACGAGCTTGGCAAAGCTTTCGCCCGAGTCTTGTGCTAAGGAGTTGAGCGGAGTGGCCAAAGTAGGAGCAAAACAGGAGGTTCTTCAATGACGCCTTCAAGAAGGAGAATACCGCCACCGGCCTAGAGTAAATCGGGTCGTGCTTTCCCGTAACCCGTCGTGTATATATCTATCCCGGACATGCTTCTCTCTCCTCAATTCTATCTCCTCCGTGTATATATCTATCCTGGAATACTCTAGAGTTCATAAAAACACACCATTGCAAGATCGCTTAAGCTTTGGTACTAACAGTACCATCCAAATCAACAATAACACTACTCAAGAACCATCAGGCCTCTAAATAGACCAGTCTTTAGTTTGTGCAATATACTGCGCTATATATGAATTTGTTTATCTATTAAATTTTGTTTCATGATATCTACGTGTATTTCCAAGTTCACAGATTATGTGTAGGTCACATCTTTTATTCATCAATCAAATATTCGCCTAAATTGTGACCTCAAATTCCCGCAAAGAACGCTGGGAATTCACCTAGTTCTCCCGTTCCTAAAGCTTGAGTTTGCTAACACGTACATTATCATATAAGTGGCAATGCACAATCTGTGAACAAACATGCAAATGCATGAGAAATTGTATGTGGCTCACGTTAGAAGTTTTTGGGTTTTGGCCCAAAATTCCCAAATAGAAATCCAAAGGCCCACTGTGGAGAAAATTGTGTTGTCCTATTTGAAAAGCAAGTATTTCGTATTATGGTAATTGCTCTAACGACAGACCAATTACCATGAGACAGTGATTGATCGGCTAATAAGTATCCTTAGCTGCAGCGCATGTATTTATGGAGGCGAGATGTCGTCTCTCACACATGGAGAAATCATCTCTACCTCGTACCATCATTACCGTGTTGCCGCCGTCTTCCCCCTTCAGAACCGACGTGCCATCGGCACAAGGGAGAGCATGCTCCGAAGCCCACGTCTTCCGCGACCCCTCGCGGGGGTAGGGGTCGTATAAGGTTTTTGGGAAGCATTGTCGCGACTTTGCTCATTGGACATCTTCTTTCCTCTTCGTCTGTTCTCCATCTATGATTTGCCTCGTCTACTTTTGTGTTGTTAGCGCTGACAACCCCACCGTAAGAATGTTGATGTTCTCTCTTTTCTTTGCGCTCTTCTTTTTCTCTGTTGCTAATGCTAGTAATGGATCATATATCTTTGATAGATGTTTTTGGTCTTTTCCCCATTGTCGAATTAATATTTGCGTCACTGAATTGCTATTATTTCCAACAACTCATATTAGAAATTTAAAAGCCACAACAATATTAAGGGATGATCCAAATATATGCTCGAAACGTTTAGCCCAAATAGTGTCTGAATGAAGTACAATAAACAAGTTCCATGTATGATGTCAAACATCAACTAATTGGGGTCCATACTTTGAGGTAGTTCATTATGCAATGTTTCTTTTTACTTATAACATTTATGATAACCGGTTTGAATGTACACAGTATAAGTTAGGACATTTTGTAAGCTAGACTAGAAGTAAGAATGACAAGGGGACATTTCCTGAAGTGTTGGTGCTGTGGTGTTACAGAATATGCTTGATACAAGCGGCACGGTGTTACAGAATATGCTTGATACAAGCGGCACATGAAACTATATATGTTCGTGTAATCCAAAACTTTTATAAATCCAATCCACGTTATCTCATCAACTAATTTTTCGCTGCTATAGCTTGTTGGTTTCATTTGAAAAAAAAAAAAAAAAAAAAAAAAAAAAAAATTCATGACGAAGCTGAGAAGAGAAAGGCGCCATTGTCAACTGCGCACCTTCTGCGATCCACCTGAATTAGACGTCAAGGCATGCATTGCATATCTAGTTCAAAACAAAACTTAACCTTTGGTAACCTCTCCATGCAAGTCACAGACTGAAAGAGGCAAGCATTCAATTCACATCCTGCATACATCAACAGCCCCGGTTTTGGCAGAAAAGGATAGAGATAGATGCAGCTGATACACAACGAGATCAACAAAGATCAGATGGATGATTACTGAGCATTAAGGTCGTGATCTCCACCACATTAACACCCTGTGATCACGCGTGATCTCTAAATTTGGCAGGTGAACTTGCATTCCTCTTGATTATCTCCACATTTAACCCCATCCCTTCTTGTATAAGTAGGTACCAAACCTGGCCGACAACTCCCCACGCCGGTGCGAAGTCAAAGAGATCCATATGGACAAGGGATCGAGCTCCGCGCTGCGCCCATAGAGGTTGAGGGAATGGTGGTGCAGCAGGTGGAGGCCGGAGAGGAGGAGGTACTATTTGGGGAAGGAAGAGGAAGAAGCGCCGCCGTCGGCAAAGGAGCTCGACCTCCTCGGGCCTTCGGCTCGGAACCGCCGGGAGGTGAAGGCCATGGAGGCGGTGGCGCCGGAAAAAGGCAAGGAGAAGGCAGGTGGCGAGGAGGAGAAGGCGCCGGCGATGGCGTGCCCGTGGCGTCGCAGAAGAAGCGCCGTTCAAAGTGCAACTCTTGCCGGCCGTAAAGTTCTACACCTCGCAAAGCGCATTTGGGTGGCCACCGAATGCGCACAAGCGTGAGCTCGCCGCCGCTGCGGGCGCCGTTGCGGTCGCGGCCCGGCGCTGGCTGTACGGAGAGGCGCCGACTCCCCTTCCCCGCCACCGCACCACCCTCGCTTCCCGCCCGGCCGTACTGCATGTCGGCGGCAGCGTGCCGCCGTCATTCCTGGGCCCGGACGGGGCGCCGTGGCGCCATTCTACGGCAAGTACCACGGGTGGGCCGCGCATCCAGACGCGTGTTGGGGTTAGTCCCACATCGTAATCGATGGTGGGGAGCACAACATATGGGCAGCGAGTCCTCACCTATTAGGCTAGTCTTTTGGGTTGTGTAGGCCCAAGGCACGTATATGTTGTGGCTCGGTGGGCACGTGGGGAGTGGCACCGACAAGTGGGCCGGGGGCCGGCTCCAAGGAACCTAGCGGCACCGGCAAATGGGCCGGGCTTTGGTTCCAACAAGTGGTATCGGAGCAGTCCAATAAGTACGGGAACAAATCTCGGTAGGTCACACAAAGGACAAAGCCCATTACAAATGGGGGCCGTCGGGTGTGAAGCCCGCTATGAGCGGGAGGCCGTCATTAACCGACATCTTGGACAAGAGTCGGGTCCGATGTGTGACTACGGGGGAGATTGTTGGGGTTAGTCCACATCGGTGTCGATGGTGGGGGAGCACAACATATAAGGCGGGCGGTCCTCACCTATTAGGCTAGTTTTTTGGGTTGTGTAGGCCCAAGGCCGTATATGTTGTGGCTCGGTGGGCTGTGGGGAGCTGTGGGCCCAGGCGACAAGTGGGCGGGCGGCTCAAGGAACCTAAGCGGCACCGAACAAATGGGCCGGGCCTGGGTTCCAACAAGAGATTGTTTTCGTGTCCTTATTGTTTGGCCCGATACCACTTGTTGGAACCAGCCCGCCCATTTGCCGGTGCCGCTAGGTTCCTTGAGCCGGCCCGCCCACTTTTTCGGTGCCACTCCCCACAAAGCCCACCGAGTCACAACATATACGGGTGCCTTGGGCCTACACAACCCAAAAGACTAGCCTTATAGGTGTGGACTGCCTCACCTTATATGTTGTGCTCCCCCACCATCGACACCGATGTGGGACTAACCCCAACAATTCAAATTCGCGGTCGGATCGAACGCCTTGTCCATATCGGGCTTTGCCGCCGCCCATGGTGACCACACTTGTGTTCCGCGAACTTGGCCCATTTTCTTTGGTGCCGCTAGGGTTCCTTTGGAGCCGGCCCGCCCACTTGTCGGTGCCACTCCCCACGTGCCCACCGAGCCACAACATATACGTGCCTTGGGCCTACACAACCCAAAAGACTAGCCTAATAGGTGAGGAGGCGCCGCCTTATATGTTGTGCTCCCCACCATCGATTACCGATGTGGGACTAACCCCAACAATCTCCCCCGTAGTCACACATCGGACCCGACTCTTGTCCAAGATGTCGGTTAATGGCTGCCTCCCGCTCATAGCGGCAGGCCACACCGACGGCCCCCATTTGTAATGGGCTTTGTCACCGTGTGACCCTACCGAGATTTGTTCCGGGTACTTACGGGACCTGGCTCCGATACCACTTGTTGGAACCGGCCCGGGCCCATCTTCCCGTGCCGCTAGGTTCCTTGGAGCTGGCCCGGCCCACTTGTCGGTGCCACTCCCCACAGGCCCACCGAGCCACAACATATACAGCCTTGGGCCTACACAACCCAAAAGACTAGCCTAATAGGTGAGGATCGCCCGCCTTATATGTTGTGCTCCCCACCATCGATTACCGATGTGGGACTAACCCCAACAATTGCGTGTTCAACAAATCTCGGTAGGTCACACACACGACGAAGCCCATTACAAATGGGAGGCCGTCGGTGTGGCCCGCTATGAGCGGGAGGCCGTCATTGACCGACATCTTGACAAGAGTCGGGTCCGATGTGTGACTACGGGGAGATTGTTGGGGTTAGTCCCACATCGGTAATCGATGGTGGGGAGCACAACATATAAGGTGGGGGCCCACACCTATAAGGCTAGTCTTTTGGGTTGTGTAGGCCCAAGGCCTGTATATGTTGTGACTTCGGTGGGCTCGTGGGGAGTGGCACCGACAAGTGGGCGGGCCAGCTCCAAGGAACCTAGCGGCACCAAAGCAAATGGGCGGGCCTCGGTTCCAACACATTCTGTCTATGGCGGGGCTCATCCGCCACACCGGTGTCGACCGCCCGGCCGGGCACGGCTATGGATCCTCGTCCTCGACTCCTGCCCTTGCCGCCCTCGACTCGGGTCCGGATGGCTACGGGTTCCATGGGACCGGAGCCGTCGACGGTGGCGCCGCCACCGGGCGACCACGAGTCACACATGAAGTGACGACTTAGCGGGGAGGATGCACAGAGTTGCAAGATAGACCTGAACCTCGGGCTCTAGCTCAGCCGTATCTCTATAGTCCGGGTTCATTTCTCCATTAGAGTGCACACTGTTAATCAAGAAAAAAGTATATCCAAGGGCGAACATGATGCTCGTTATCTATGTAATCTGCTCCCTATTTAGTGATTCATTTTGTTTCGATTATTAATCATATATGCATGGTGAGCTGATTAGGGTTTAAGACAACCTGGGGTTTGTAAATGTAATCATGTAGTTCATCTTTACTTGCATCGTTCCTTCATGGAACTAATTAGAAAATCTTTGTTGGTTGCCGATTTGTCTGTCATATGTATCTTGTTTCCTTCTTGTCCCTTTCCCTTTTTTTTTTTTTGGGTGAGTACTTGTTCCAGTTGTTCTTTGGTCAAAGTCAACCGAATTGAAAATTAGAAGAATGTTATGAGTTGAATGGATATAAACCGCCGTAGATATAGAGTAGAATAAAAATAAACCAAGTTAAATGGAGTGACAGTGAGTTCCTATCTGGAATTGACTAGATACTTATTGGTGCTACTAAAATTTGTACAGCTGATCTTTTTTTTTTTTTTTTTTGAAGAAACTGGAGGGGCCGAGGCCCCTACTTCTACAGCTGATCTTAATTATCTGCTTAAAATAGTTCTCTTTTTCAGTTCACAGCTAAGTATCCAAACAATTTCAAGATATACATGGAAACTCAATCAGCAAATCAAGCAGTCATTCAAAGCGCTGACTCTAAAACCCTGCCATTCCGGTTGGAGATTTGAGAGGCTGTTTGGATTGCAGCCATACTCTGCCATGCCTAACTTTTGTCCGCCACAACACTCGGAGTGCGTGTTTGGTTGTGCACTAAACTTCGGCCGCCACTGCCTTTGCTGTTGTCCTTTTCTTGTAGTTCACTGTCCTCTAGCGTGGCAGATGTGTGGCGAGCTGTGGCGGGCGTTTTGCTGCCGCCCGCCACGCCACAGCGTGGGCCTGCCACTCCATGGCAGGGTGAACTTTGGCAGCAATCCAAACAGCCCCCTGAAACAACGAAAACTACCAACATTCCAAAGCCCTCTTCTCCCTAAAACGTAGCCCAAACTTAAATCCTGCCTCCCATACATGTTGACGTTATTAACGTCCTTAATGCACTAACTTAATTCAATCCAAATTAATCCAGCATTCCATATATATACACTGCAGATCCCGGCCAAACCGCTTATATTATATTAATAGAAAAATGTAAAGTACGTACATAATATCTTTTGGCGGACTATTGTGTAAGAGGAGGAGGATTTACAGCGTTTCAAAGCAGTAGGTCTCCAGATCAGGTCTCGGCAGTTAATATTGAATCAACTTTGCAAATGGCAATCCTAGATGGCAAATAAATCCCATTTGAATCCTCTTCCCTGCAGTTAGCTGTAGCCTCCACTTGATTTCCATGCGAGGCAATGCCCCTAACTAAGAATTTTAAAAACAAAATGCAAGGGACTTCTTTCAAGGTCATCAAACTTGATAGGCAACTCAATATGATGGCACATTATCTAGCACATTGTGCCTTCAGGAAAAGCTTAGGATCTACAGGTCTTTTCAATGTAATTTGCTCAAATACCCTGCACCAAATCCTTTGCCCTCTAAAGGAGGTGCTACAAAATGTACGCTACCAGTTGTACATCCCGTTAACAGCGGTTTGCTGTTAATTTTAATGAATTTGTTTGTTGTTAAAAAAATAGCAGGGCACAAGCCTTGCTAGTTCAGATTCACACCACGCGACTTTGCAAACAGGCCGGCTTCTTTCTGACTTCTGACTGCAGCAGGACCTGTTGAGTGTTGACAGACACGAGACTGACAGGTGTGAATCTGAACTAGCAAGGCTTGGCAAGGAAGGCAATGGTCTCAAACACGGATTTTCAAGTCAAGGAAGCTGTCATGACCCAAAAAGAGATCGCCGGAATAGAGCCCAACAAGGGGGGAACCACCGCCGCCTAGGGCCCAAGGCCTCGCGGTGCGCCTCCCTGGCCGGCCGCCGCCATCGTCCCGCCGTGAACGCGCTTACGTCGGTTGCTTCGCAATTAAGAAAGTAATATTTAAGGAATAAAGATAGGAATAAAATAGGAAATAAATAGGTTGCTTGTAAAAGAGGAATTCCAATCTATAAGGAAACCTCTAGATCTATCTTAGCATGCAAGTCTCCCTCGGACTATAAATACAAGGGGCATGTAGTCGGTTGAATCTTAAGAAGAAATAAATTAAAGGGGTAACTCCCAACAGCTCTCCGGCCCTAGGGCTCTCTCTCTCTCTCTCCCCTCTCACCACCGCGCCGCCACCCCCGCCGTCGCCGGGTCCCGCCTCCCGGCGGCCACGCCGCTAGCGCCCTCCGCGCGCAAGCGCACCCCCTCCCGAGCCGCCGCCGGCCACCGCGCGGCGGCCGCCGCCCCTCCCCCCTTTGCCGCTTCCCACCATCAACGCCGACCTGTGCCTTCCTCCTCTTCTTCCTCCTCTCTACTACCCCAACAGCCCCAACCACCGTCTATACCATCGCCGCCGTCAAGATCGCCGTCGACATGTCGATTTCGGCCCAATCTAGCCGGGTTCGACGGTGGTATCCGGAGACCGGGGCGATTCCCACCACCGACGGCTTCCGACCACCACCAACGCCAAGATCGGATGGACAGCCACAAGATCGCCCGAGCTCGGATGGGGTTCACGAGCTTGCTTGTCTCATGAGGGAGATGCAAGCCAACTTCACCGCCCTCCGGGAGGACGCTCGACCAGCTGCTGCGACCACCAAGGGCGGCAACCCTACGAGACAACGCCAACATCGGCGACACGCTCGCGGCAACGCCGCGGCTTCGCGGTCATGCCGCTGGGCGACTCCCTCGGCGACGCTACTACCACGGGCGCCACCGGCAACAACGGTGTCTCCGTGGCGCCGCCGGCGCCGTCCCCCTCCACGGCGAGCACCGGACACGTCCACCCCATGGGTGCCCCCACCGTTGCTATCCGGATCGGATCGTAACAGGAGGCTACCACCGGCGTCCACTAGTTGTTCGACAAAAAGCCTACCCAACTAGGCCAATGTCTCACGGCTACTACAATGGCACGTATAAGTTCCCGGTCACTACCAACATCATCTTTGACATTGGGAACATCCGGAGTGCCAACAAGGACGACTCAACGACATCGCCGACGTCGGCAGACCGGCGTCGCCAATCTCAACCCGGCGTCCACGACATCACGGACAACAACGGCGACATGAACAACAACGCCAACAACTTCGCCGACCAGGACATCACACGCTCCACGGTCACCGGGCAAGTCCATCCCATTCAACAAGGAGATTCTACCTCTATCACTCATGCTCCAACGATGTCGCCGGCGTCGTCAACCAAGACGTCTTCGACCCGGCATCATCGACAAGAACAACGACACCCCCCGAGTGTCAATGACATCCCCGACATCTCCATTAATGTCGCTAGCCACAATGCTTGCGGCATCGGCGACATCGACAACGACAAGGACGCTACCATGGGCACCATGAACGGCAACGACGTCCTCAAGGATGCCAATGCCAATGGCGTTCCCCCGATGTCGACTATGTCTTCACTATGCCTACTATCGACAACAACTACAAAGGGCATCAACCACGACGACATCCTCGCGGCCAACCTCGACATTGGCAACCACGACGTTCCACACATGGGCGTCACGTACCGATGAGAACACCGACGCCCCCCCCAGCGCCACCAAGGAGACGGTCGTTCACTCACTCGCCGACCTTCACCGACGATCTACTACACTCGCTGGACATCGGGCCGACATCGACAATGGTGGAGAACACCATCAATCAAGCCGCAGCTCCAAAGAAAGGCGACATCATCGATTACCACACAAGCGTAACATCGTACACGGCCGCCAAACCGACGACAACGGCACTCCTCTTTCTTTGGCTCCTCTGCATCACCAAGGCGCCACGGGAGAACGGAGACAACATACCATGGTGCCCCACTCTCGGTTTTGGGACGTCCTTCAACGGCGACACCAACAACCATCACGATGTCGACCACGCAACTTTGGCGGCCAGGGCGACTCGAGCCATACCGCTTGGCTCCCTTGTTCCTCAACGACATCTACGCCCGAGCACGACTACGCCAACAAGCCGTGGGCTGCAATACACCGGAGGCACCCTACGCAGAAAACGGCGATCCACCTCGCCCAAGACTTCAACGCTTCCATCTTCAAGAAGCCTCGACTTGTGAGCTTCACCGACGATGACAAGAGGTACATAGCACCCACATCAACCTCGCTACCTCGGCGGCTTCATCACTACCTTGAGGCTCCCATCCTTCATCAAATGGCAACACGAATTGGCGACAACCTACGCCGCATCGCTGGAACCATCAAGCTCCAACCCGAGAACAACGGTTTGGACGCCCAAAGAATGGAGATCGTCTTCCTCGGCAATCATCGCTACTACGTCACGACCTTATTCAAGGTACTACAGCTGCAGCCAAAGAAAGGTCGATGTCTCCATCTTCGCCCGGCACATCAACAACGACAGCGTAATCGAACGGCGTAGCGAGGACGCTATTTGTCGGCCGAAAGGGGGGAGAAATGTCATGACCCAAAAAAGAGATCGCGGAATAGGGCCCAACAAGGGGAACGCCGCCGCCCTAGGGGCCCAAGGCCTCGGGCGCTGCGCGTGCGCCCTGGCCCGCCGCCGCCATCGTCCCGCCGTGAACGCAGCGCCCACGTCGGTTGCCGCAATTAAGAAAGGAATATTTAAGGAATAAAGATAGGAATAAAATAGGGAATAAATAGGTTGCTTGTAAAAGAGGAATTCCAATCTATAAGGAAACCTCTAGATCTATCTTAGCATGCAAGTCTCCCTCGAACTATAAATACAAGGGGCATGTAGTCGGTTGAATCTTAAGAAGAAATAAATTAAAGGGGTAACTTCCTTGACTCTCGACCCTAGGCTCTCTCTCTCCCCTCTCACCCACGCGTGCCGCCACCCCTGCCGCCGCCGCTGGTCGCCGCCTCCCGCCGCCCGGCGGCCCACGCCGCTAAGCGCCACCTCCGTCGGCGCGCACCCCTCCGCCCGAGCCGCCGCCCGGCCATCGGCCGGCAAGGCCCGCGCCGCCGCGTCGCCGCCCCTCCCCCCTCTGCCGCTTCCCACCATCAACGCCGACCGCCTTCCTCCTCTTCTTCCTCCCTCTCTACTACTCCCAACAGCCCCAACCACCGTTTATACCATCCGGGGCGGATCCAGGATCACGCCTCGGGGGCTAAATATAGAAGATTTAGTAAAAATCTAAGGCTTTAATGGTGAATTAATGGGTTAACTACATCAATTATAAAGGAACTTGACCTTACCGGGGGTAGCCGGGCAGCCCCCCATGGATCCGCCCCGATACCATCGCCGCCGCCGGTCAAGATCGCCCGTCGACATGTCGGATTCCGGCCCAATCTAGCCGAGGGGGTTCGATGTAAAACACTAGTGAGAGGGAGGAAATTACCTAGAAACAATCGAAGGATAGGGTAGGGTAGGGGCCTAAACGTATAACATTTTTGTGAACCAACCGGCATGGCACTTTGTGCACCATTTCTAGTAATATACTTTGGAAAACAAATACAAGGAGATAAAACCAAGACACAAACGACAGGACTATCACGGGGAAAGGAAACTAAGCATCCCAATGCGGTCAAAAAAACTTTTCACGAAGCTAAATCTCGAGTCCTTATACCTCTCCTTTGATCTTTTTGGACGAGGTCCGAGCAAAAAAAAAACTCTTTTTGCTGAAAAGTTTGTGAATTCTTCTCTTTTTGAATCTTCTAATTTAGAAAGAAGCAAGACGGAGCCGATCGAAACCCTTCCATGGGACCCTAGCCCCTAGGTAAAGACCCAATGGACATCCACCGTGTCTAAGTTGAGGGGGCAGATGACGATGCAACTCTAGATACGCCTCAATTAATGACATTCCATCAAAGGATGTGGTGTCTTCGTCGCTAGGTCATAGTGACCTGGGGGTGTGTCAACAAAAGATACTCGCCAGTCCACCGAGCGGGATCCCATGATGCTAGATTGTTTGGTAGAGGTGCGCATGACCAAGAACCGAATGGTAATAGACACAAGACACAAAATTTATACAGGTTTAGACCCGTCGACATATATTTTGTTGAATTGTATTGTTTGTGTATGAGATTGGATAGATGTCCATTATACAAGCACGCCTTGATCTTGTGGGTTGGGCCATTGATCTCATGGTGCGGCGTGCCCATGTCTTGCCCTATGGGTACTTTGGGGGTGTCATGACCGAGGGAAATAGGGGCCGGGGAGGACAGGCCGACAAGCCCGTGGAGCACCGGGCGCCCCCTCCAGGCCGCGCGCCCGCCGCCGTCCCCTCCCTCCCGCGGATTCTTCGGCAATTAGTTCGAAATAAAGGGAGGAAAATATCTAGGATTATCTTTAGGCGTTTTGGTGTGCAAGGGGATATCTCATCTATAAGGGAGACCCTTATTAGGAAATAAATAAATAGGATATGCTTGTAAAAGGTATTCCAATCTATAAGGAAACCTTTAGAGATTGCTTGAGATACAAGTCCCACTAGCCAGGGCTATAAAAGTAAAGGGTCAGCGTAATCTTTCAGGGCAACAAGCAAATAAAGAAATTTATCCCAATCTCCCTGTCTCTCTCTCTCTCTCTCGCCGCCCCCTCCCGGCGCCCTCGCGCGCCGCCCACGCGCCCTCGACCACCGCCGCCGTCGCGCCTCCACGGCCGGCGCGACCGGCCGCCCACACGCCGCCCCGCGCGCCCCCGACCACCACCGGCCGCCGCCTCCATGGCTCCATGCCGCCGCCCGCCGCCACGCCGCCACCACCACCATCGCCCCCATCCTCCTCCTCTCCTCCCAATTCCCCAATTCACGTGTCGGTTTTCAGCCCAATCTAGCCGGGTTTCGACGGTGGTATCCGGAGACCACTACGATCCACCCACCACCATGGATAGCGAATCGAAGAAAGCCAAGAACTTGGGAGAACAGTTCGCCAAATTTTGTGATAGGATGGACACGATCGAGAATAAGCTTTCTATCCTCTCGGGGCGACGATCCAAAGAAGCGATCAAGCGTGCCGTCAACAACTCCATGACGCCGAGCTTGAGATGAAGACGATGTTGAGATAGCACCCGCGACTTCATCAAGAAGCGGACCCGATGGCAAGCGTAACCGGGGACGATCAAGTCACGCCGCCGAAATGATTGGAGAACCCGATGAAGGGCTACTTGGGGCCGGCAGCACCGCCAGGGGCGCCGCCATCGGGGCGCATGCGCCGCCCCCTCCGGCCGACACCTTCCTGTGTCTCGCTCCGCGCACAAGCCGTCCTTCCCAACCTACGATGGCAAGGAGGACCCTCTCCCATGGATCAACCGCCGCGAGCAATTCTTGAGGGGGGACAAGGTACGCCAAAGAACAGCAAGTCCGGTATGCCTCCTATCATCTCACGGGAGGAGCACAAAGAATGGTACATGAGGCTATCCCAGAGAGAACGGTGGCGTATTGGGCAAGCTTTTGCTCAATACGCCAACGAGCGCCGCCCACCCCGAACAGAGGAATCCCGGGTGAGCCGGCATCGCCGAGGAAGACAAAGCACCGCCGATGAGTACACATCGAGCAATCGGGCGGCGCACGTGGCACGCCAAGCAGCAACCTCGACGACAGCAGCAGTCAACATCTATACAAGAAGGCTTGGGCGAACCGCTCAAGACGGACGTCGAGATGCGTAAAACCCAAGGACATGGAGGCTGCCATGTCTCGCCGTGGCGCACGAGCGACGCCGCCGCCATCCTCTACAACATCGGGCAAAGATTTGTGAGGGGCGTGGCGCCCGGCGCGTGGCCCCTGGTCGCCGCCCCACGGCGCCGACCTCGTCGGCGGCAACGACGGCCGTTCAAATGGGCGACACCGAAGAGATGACGGAGCGGCGCAAAGGCGGGACTATGCTTCAATTGACGAGGCGTTCACACGGGGGTCACAAGTGCAAGCACCTCTTCGACATCACGATCTTCAACGACTACACCGACGACACGACGAACGCCCCACTAGCGGGACGTCAAAGAGGAGCCAACCGATCCGAAGGTCCTCGTTGGACCCCCGACTCCCCGGTACATGGTGCTCATTCTCTCTACCCGTCGGTATGATCTCACACGGGCGTCAACATCATCATCGATTCGGGAGCAACGCACAACTACATCGACCCCGCGTGGTGACCACGGCAGTCTCGGACTTCGGCAAGGTGCGTGTCGATCACCACCGGCACGGCCGGCGCCACTTCTACATGTCGAGCCGCCACCTTTGACGTACCACTACGCTCGATGCCGGCACCTTCGACATCGACGCCACGTCATGCCACCGGGCGGCGACGCCGACGTCATCCTTAGCATGCCTTGGTTGGCAAGCCTCGGGGCGCGTGACGTGGGACTTCGGGACCCACGAGCCGCAAGCACTACCGCGACGGTCGCCCGAAAGCATCGTTCACGCCGGCTCCACCCCCGCCGCAGGCGCTCCCAGCCCCAGCCTTCGCTGGTCGCATCTTCGCCGGCATCCGAACACCGCGACCCGGCTTGGGAAAACGTTCGAGGCATGCGACGCCTTTGACCTCTACGACACGTCCACCGGAAAGTCTTCGCCCGCCCCAATACGCCCAGCTACATTGGAGGATCAGCAAGACACTGCATCGCCCCCTCGGCGTCACCACGCGGCGACGCCACTCCAAAGATGGACACTTGAGGACGGCCTCCTCCTTCGACGGCCGATTCTACCTTCCGGCTTCCTCTCCACTATTGCCGCACCTCCGGAGGCCTTGCTTCAGGGCGGAATTCGCGGGACTAACTTCCCCGCCTTTGGGAGCTTACACGACGGAGCCAACTTCAGCAGACCGACCGCCATCCTATTGGGCGGCATATGGCGCGGCGCCACCACGTTGGCCCGGCGGGGTCGTCTTCCTCGATGGCATGGATCGCCTCTTCCTCACCGTCGACAATGTCCACATCGGCTACAATGCGAGAGAGAGGGTGTCCACCAGCCGCGCCCTCTGCTCGACATCGGCTCCTTCATGTACGGGTACGATGTTGAACTTGGCCGCTACTCCCTACTTGCCGCGACATCACCATCGGGCGCCTCGCTTCAGCTCTTAAATCAACGCTCCGCCCAACGGCGTTTCTTGTTCTGGAGAGCCCACCCGCGACATGGTGCATCCGGCACCTTGAGGTGGGCGTTCAAAGGGAGCTCCCTCCGGCGGCCCGTCGTCGTCGACGCTTCACAGCCAGGACGTGTCGTTCACCGGTACATCTACCACGGCTACGCATCGCAATCTTCACTATCTCACGGAGTTTGATCCAAAGCGAACCGGGGAGAACATGATCCTCGGGAACCCGGTGCGTGGTCGACTAAATCGCAGTTGAGCCCATCATTCCGGGGTAGCCGATCTCTCCCCCGTGTGACCGAATGGACTTTCATCCCAGCGAGGACGCGCCGGCCGGAGAAGGGGAGATGTCATGACCCGTGAAATAGGGCCCGGGAGGACAGCCCGACAAAGCCCAGCGTAAGCGCCGGCGCCGCCCCTCCCGGGGCTCCGCGCGCCCCGCCCGTCCCTCCCCTCCCGCGGATTCTTCGGCAATTAATTAGAAAATAAAGGGAGGAAAATATTTAGGATTATCTTTAGGTGTTTTTTGGTGTGCAAGGGGATATCTCATCTATAAGGGAGACCCTTATTAGGAAATAAATAAATAGAATATGCTTGTAAAAGGTATTCCAATCTATAAGGAAACCTTTAGAGAGATTGCTTGAGATACAAGTCCCACTAGCCAGGGCTATAAAAGTAAGGGGTCTGTAATGTTTTTTCGGGGCAACAAGCAAATAAAGAAATTTATCCCAATCTCCATCTCTCTCTCTCTCTCACGCCGCCCCCTCCCCGCCCACGCGCGCCCGCGCGCCCCGACCACCGCCGCCCGTCGCGCCTCCACGGCCGGGCGCGCTGCCGCCGCCCACGCCGCCACCACCACCATCGCCCCCATCCTCCTCCTCTCCTCCCAATTCCCCAATTCACGTGTCGGTTCGCCCCAATCTAGCCGGGTTCCGACTGGGGGTCATATCCCCACAGGTAGTCCCCCGGCGCCTGTTATCCTTTGAGCAGTGGCGGAGCTCTTGGTATGGCAAGGTATGGCCGTTGTCTAATATCCACTGTAGCATGTTTTTCATTTGCTAAAGATGTTATAAACTAGTCCATCGTTCCCTTAGGCCATACAAGTCATATTTTAATTCTTCTTTGTCCTCCGCCACTGCCTTTGAGCAACGCCGTCGTCTTGAGATCTTGTCTGAGTAGGTGAACACTAAGCCCACCAGTTTAATTGGTGATCCAAGCAGAGATAATTGAAGTAGATCGGTTTAACTAATGATATAATTTGGCCCTAATATCCAAGACCAAAAAAATTATGCTTTCATTTTGGGTCTATTTTCATATTCCCTCCAGTCCATTTTTAGACCAAATTATTCGCTTGGTCCTAGAAAAAGTGCTATTTAGTTTCTTGCCTCTTTTTTTTTTTTTTCTCAAACTTGCTTACTTGGCTTAAAAACGAATTTTCTTTGTTTCTTGGCCCTTCCATTAGTCTCATGGGCTAATGGTGTTAAAATCTTGTGAAATGACTCTTATACCCCCGATGTCGAAGGCGTTCACAAGTCTTTCAACCAGCCTATATCAATAATTTTTGCAAATAATGTATAATATTTTTTCAAGCATGAAATATTTACTTTTTTTAATAATTATTTGATCAAACCAAGGGTAAAAAGAGTCATTTCATGTACAATTTAACACAAATGACTTTCCAAACTAAGGAAAGGGCTAAGAAACCAAAGAAAAATTGTTTTAGGGCCAAACAAACAAGTTGGAGAAAAAAAAAAAAAGGGGGCAAGAAATTAAGTCACTTTTTCTAGGTTCAAGGAAATAATTTTCTCATTTTATGAGCATAATATGATAATGACATGGTTTCCAAACTATACCTTGACCATTCATTTATTTTATATCATATTTGTTCTTATAAACTTGTGATAATTACATAATATATTTGATTGCAAACTATAACTATCACATTTATATTACACCAAATAAAAATTGTTGGTTAAATTATTAGTCAAAGATGTTAAGTTTAAAATTTAATATGCGTGTGCACTTGCAAACACAAATAAATTAATTATCAAAATGATCTAGGAAATAACATTATAATATAATGTATTATAATTTATAAACATCTTCAAAAGCTCCTTAAAATCCGTGAACAATAGCTTTTGGCGTGAAAAATAAATACTTCCAATAGTTTTCAATATGGACTTCCAATCTTTGGGGGCCATTATAGAAGTGTCAAACTTAATGTTCTTTAAAATAAATTTGGTTAAACTTAGAATGTTTGACTTTTTAGTCTAGAAGTTGATTTATTGCAGGTAGAGATATGCATAACCTTACAATGGAATGCACCCAGCCTTTGGACATTGTCCACTTCAGAAATACTCAAACTTATACCTTTGAGGATTCATCGTTCATATTCCAATTTGGAAGATAAAGAGGATGAATATTTGCTTCCCACGGAAAAGCGCCTCCATCCCAGTAGTGAAAGGAGATGCATTTTCTTAGTCTGATATGGTGTATCTGACGCCACGAGTTGCACAACCAGACAATTGCATTTACCACAAAATGGCCTAGCCTAGTAAGCAGAAAGATTTGTCGTATCCATTATCCCAGATCACAGCCTCATCAACTATCAAAGATGCTAGGTAATAGAAAACGTTAGCTCACTATATTTTTTTCTAACACTATCATATCTCCAAAGTGGAAATTACATCTATTCATTCACTTGGCGTTGAGGACACAACTACATAGCTAAACACCCATCTTTTGTTGTAGGGGAAAACCTCAAACGAATCCCAGCCAAGAAGAACCATCTGCCAGTAATGGCTCTAAGAAACACAAGAGAAATAGAATGATTTATCAACTCTCGGACTCAGTTGGAAATGCCTTATCATAAATCCCCTTAATCTTTGGTTTTGCAGTATTTGCTGGAGCATTTGCAGCACAGCTGATGTCCTTACTCTTGACTGTCACTGGCTGATTATCGTTTTTTCGAATCAGAAGCCTTGCCCGAAGATGCTTTATCTTTCTTCGCAGCCTCCTCTTTGGTTGATAAATCAGGGGAAGAGAGTTTCCTTTTGTCATCCACAATTTCCTTAACGACACCCTCTAGTGTATCTAGCCTGTTTAATACCATTGAAAGCTTTGAATCAGCATCCTCCTTGGCAGATTCTTCCTCAAGATGTTTTTGTTTCTCAAGTTCCTCATCTTTTTTTCCTTTTTCTCTTCTGCTTCCTGGAATATGGCATCAACCATCAACTTTCAGTAAAACTATGTTTAGAGGATGTGCCTTCTATATTATCATAAGAAACTTCTTTCTTAGCAGATGTACTTTTATGTTTGGGAATCGGTTCATCTGAAAATTGGATACTTCATTTGAACTTCCTGTGGGTGCAAATAGACCATTATCTTTGATAATTAGAGCAATTTGGTTGCAAACATAGAAAGTATTTCAACATAAAAAAAAAAAAAAAAAAAGCAAACATGAAAAGTAAAGTTTGGTTTATCACAATTTTAAGATCATCATTGAGTTCATTTTAAGAAACAAGAAACAATGGCATTCTACAGGGAGATGATCCATGATTGGTCGACAAGGAAAAAACTACAAAACAACAACGTCATTCTGCATTTATACAATTAAACCACAGTGAAAGAGAAATCCAATATAGAATATATGTTGCAGTTCTCCCAAGAAAATAGAAGATGCAAATGCAAACAGTCTAAAATGCATCAACAACCATTGAACTGTCCTCATAAGCAGCACAGTTCATGCATATAGGATAGACCCCATGCCAAGTCTATCCAAACAGACACCACAGACATAAACAACTCAAGTATGCTTTTCAAGCAAATGACAATGGTTGAACTCAACTAAATTAGCACTATTACCAAACAAATAATCTCTTTTAGTTTCAATTATTGCAGTTGCAGCTAAATGCATCAGTTAAGTAGCATTTGGTCTATGCAAACAATTCGCGCCACCATATTTTTAGTAAGTACAGTTAAAAATGCTTAAGTAATTCATAGTTCAGCCCTTTATTGTAAAATATCATATTTGTTCCAAATTAGATAATTTATTCCATCAAAAAACTGTTCTTAAGAGGTCACAGTATATTACCCCTCCATCCTTTTTGATCTCCCTCCGTGCATATTGGGCCACTAAATACACAGCTGCACAACAAAAAACAAAAGACCACAACATAAGACTCTCAAAAGGAAGAACCAAGATTCACAGTTGGCTTTCCAAAGCACAGCCAAGCATCAGGAAGGAATAGACTTTTCTCATGAAACAAACCTAGTGAGGGCATGCAGGCAAAGAAGAGCTGCACAAGGTGGAAATCAAGCCTGAAATGGAACAAGAAAGACAGAAACCAGTTAAGCTTGTCACTGGAATTGGTTTCTTAATGGAAATCAACTCCAAAAACTACAACCCACGCAAATTCTAAAGGGTGAGTGGTGCTCAGTTTGGAATGGTAGTCCAAGTTTCAGACATCTTTGATAAAAGTATCAGTATTCACGGTAGATAACTAATACATTCATCCCAAAGAGAATAATCAACAGAAACTGGACACAAGTGAGACCAAGGTTTCTCTGGAGAGGAGCAAAGCGATAGTTTAAATACCATGAGGTGATATGAGATGCTATCCTTTGGTATGCTAAATAGAAGGTTCTGAATGAATGTCTTCTCATTAAATGGATCTGAAGAATTGAAAGTAATTTTCACCACCCATGGTATCAGTTGCTTTTTTTCCTCTAATACGCAGGAAAGTTGATATCATTGCATCAAGAAGAATAACTCAGAGAAGACAATGCACCCACGACTCGCACACCTCGTAAAAAAAAGACCCTGGGGGAAAAGACCTCCCCAAGGACATTACAGTTAAGGTAGAAATTTCCTCGAACTGCAGCGTCAAGAAAAGGCCCTGAAAGCTAGTTGCCCAGGACACGCCTACAGCATATGCCTGCAGAACGTGTATATCTGAAAACAGTTACACAGCAAGGGGCCTTTTTTTGTGCAAGCCAGGGCTCAAACCCCGACATGTAGGGCGTGTTTGGTTTCTTGGGCGGATGTGGCCTGGCTCCACTGTAGCCAGGCCAGATCTAGCCAGGCCCCAAGTAGAAGGAGAGTGGTTGTTTGGTTGGAAATGCTGGAGCGGGTGGCCTAGTGGATAAGTTGTTTGGTTGGCTGGTTTGTGTGGAATAGAATTACCTTCTCTTCATGCTGGTAAGATCACCTCCCTCTCAGTCATTGTGTCGAACAGGTGGTGTGCGTACAATGCAAAGGGGATCGACGGCCATGGCTAGGGACGCAGCACCCACGAGCAAGCCAAGCAGGAACGAGGAGACGCCTCGAGGACACCCAACACACATGAGCATGTTTCATCCAAAAACACACACACATGAGCATGACGACCTTGGGCTTGAGCGCTTCCAGCAAACACAAACAAGACGATTGGGCTTCGTCTCGCGACCATTGACGAGGCCGAGCAAGGACGCAGCACCACGTGACATGGATGAGCAGCAGCAGGGCTTGCTGCCCGGTGGCATGGAGGAGTAGTAGCAGGGCGGCAAGCACCGGTGAGCGGTGCCGACAGTCGCGTCCAGGCTCGCTCTGCAAACTGCGGCGAATCCGCGCCATGCTCCGCGACGCCGAGAGCCTGTCCGTCACTGACGCGTCCGTCCAGCTGTGGCTGGGCGAGCTTGGCGACTTGGAGCACCGGGCCGAGGACGTGCTCGAGCTGGAGTACGAGTCCCGCCGCTCAGCGCCGCTGGAGGAGCACAGTCAGCTGGAGGACACCGCTCAGCGCAGCACGGCGTTCGCTGCCGAATCGAGCACGGTCGTCGCCATGGCCGCGGATACGACATCCCGCGCGGCGTTCGTTGCCAGACCGAGCACGGCCGCCGCCATGGTCGCAGATCCGGCATCCCGCGCGGCGTTCGTTGCCGAATCGAGGTCCACCGGCCATGCTCCCGTCGCCGAATCGAGCTCCACCGGCCATGCTGCCATCGCCGTTCTTTGCTTCCGTGGACCCGCTCCTCGACGAGCTCCAGCTGCAGGAGCGGCTCGCGTTCCTCTGCTGGAGAAGGTGGCGAGGTGACGAGCTTGAAGCAGAACGGACGTGGACGGGCGGCCGGCGAGACCTAGGCGGGCGCGGTGGCGAGGTGGCGAGCTCGAAGTAGGTCCGTGCGAGGCGTCGGCGTTGCGGAAGGTGAAGACCAAAGAGACGGAGGTCAGGAGATGCTGGCCACGAGCTGGGCTTAGCCAGGCTCCAAAAACGACCAGGGGGTCCGTTTTCGGGGGCCTGGCTAACTCATGGTCGGTGGCCCATTGAGACCTGGCTAAAGGCGTGGCGCGAAGGGCAACCAAACACCGCGAAAGCGCAGTTGGCGGTTTCCCCGGAGCCAGAAACCAAACAGCCCCGTAGCCCCGCCAACTAAGGCCCCTTTGATTTGAGGGTGAAACACACGGGAAAAGTGAAGGATTCAGCTTCCTAAGGAAAGATTCCCGAGCCGCCCTTTGGTTCACAGGAGAAACAAAGTAAAAATTCCAGAGGATTGTATTCCTACGCCCATTCTCGAGGAAAGAAAGCAAGAGATCCGATCTCCCGAAAGATTCCCCGGTGCGCGAAACCAAGCCGCGGTCGCGGCGCGCTCTTCCCGCTCTTCCTCGACCGTTAGCGCCATTTTTCCCGCCTTCGCTTTTTTCGATGAGGACGGCCCGACCCTCCGTTCTCGCGTTTTTTCCTATCCTTTTCCTATACCTACCCACGAGCCAAAGGGGCCCTAAAGGTCCCGCTGTTGCATTATCACTTACGTAAAAATCTCATTTGTGCCTTTAATGAACTAAAATGACCCAACCAAACGTAACTTCAAACCTTCCTATCTAGCAATGAGATATGGGTGATCCGGATCGCGCGGTACCGGCTAGGCACAAGTTGTACACTCGGAAGCAACACCATTGAAGATAACATCATTTCAATGCTTCCACAAGCAATCAAAGTGTCAATGAATTTAGGCCTCCCTTAATGTTGCCGGGGACAAATAAGATTTTTTTTTTTCATCGGGAATGGTGATAAATCGATAGTCTATATTAACGTAAGAGGAGGAACCACACTTGTCTTGCAAATACATACACAAAGGATGGGTGTCTTGTTCTCTCCGCCACATAGGGGGCAAAAAGGAGCGAGTGAGGTAAACCCCTACCGGGCGAAGTCCATCGGCCGCACAACATCCGTTGTGCATTGCAAGCTAATGTTATGGAGGGACACCGAGCGAGGCCGAATGTTATGCGCCGACCTTGGTCGGCGCCTAAGCGTGCAGCCGACAACCCTTGGTGGGCGGCCCACGGCCGCTTGAGCGCGGCGACGACGGACGAGGCGACGACCGACGCGGCGACGCCGTCTTCTTCCTCGCGCCGAGCTCGGGCCGGAACCCTAACCCGTGCGCCCCATCCGCGACACCGCCTCCACCCACCTCCTCCCGGGGTATAGAATGTCCGGCCGGCCGGGAGGCGGCAGGCCCGACAGAGGGATGGTCGCCGGCGGCCTTAGTGTGCGGTTGGTCGCGGGTCGGGGTGGTCGGGCCAGTAGGGCGGGGCACCATGGCCGGAGATTGGAGCTCTGAGCTCGGGCTATGGTTGGGGTTCACCGAAAGGGAGAAGAAGAGAGGGGAGGGGGAAGGCGGCCACCGCGGTGCCCTAGGGCTCGCCGGAGCTCCGGCGAGCCCCTAGGGCGCCCGTGGCGGCGGGGCGGAGGCAAAGGGCGGGCGTCGCGCTTGAGGAGGAAGACGGGCGGAGGCTAGCCGGGTCGTTAGGTGGGTCGCCTGGTCGGCGATAACATCCCCCCCACCGCGGGGTATCGGTTGCTAAGGAACAAATACATGCCAAATGGGGGCTCATTTAGACACCGATCCTTATGGAGGGTTCATTTTTTTCGCGTGGTCAGTATCCCATGTGTTGTTTGAAAATGGTGTATCATATATTGTTCACAATAGGTGTAGACAAGATCTTCGACCGATATTTGGACACATGATATCTCTTACAAAGCCTTACTCTCCTTTGTCTTCTCAACTTGCGTGGATCAATTCACAAACTTTTACCGGGAGGGATGAAAGCGTTGGTTCCGAGATATGTTGTCCAAATTAAATCTTTGAGTGGGAACTACTTAATATGTTGAACTAAGCACCATATTCTTATCTCAAGCAGATGAAAACAAGGGTTGAATGGGTTCAAGCAAAGTGCAGATAGTATACAAATAGGGGCCAATCTATGTATAGATACTTGATTTGTGAGGACTACAAGATACGTAAAATTTGGAACCGCAAAATGCCCTTGTCGTGAAGATTTTCCTATGGCAAGCATTGCATGATAAGATCCAATCGGCCGCTTGTAAGAGAAGGGGGAAAAAACTGGTAGTGGGGTGAATTTTGTGCTCTATGTGGCAAGCTTGAAAGTGTAAATCACATATGTTTGATTGCTTCATGAAAACATTCCCGTAGTCTTTCATCAAAGAAGAGTGTAACTTGGATGCAAGCCCTAGGTACCAAGATGACATTATTCCCGGCCGGATTTTCCATAAATTGGAAATTACTTCTCTTTGGGGACAATTCAGTTTTGCAGAGGTTTTTCGGGCCTATTTAGCACATCAGAACTAAATTTGGGTTAACAAATTCAGAACAAATCTATACATGCATTTTTACTCATGTGTGTAGCTAATTTGGAGTGGTGGAAACCGCTTCTAGCATGCCAAAAGAAATTTCCTAAATAACCTTATAGTACATACTTCGTGACAACTCCTCACCCAATGCTATAATTGTCACGATTTGTAACTTGCATCATGAAGCAAAAGCAAAGAAAGTCGAAACATTCAAATGAAATGTGAGACTAGTTGTGCTAATGGGAGAAAAAGAAAAAATGAAAATAGTAAACTTGGAGAATGAGGGAGTAATGTTGAATACGCATACGTAGCTAAGAAAACACATAACCGATTATTATAAGGAGTTATTTGGGAGATCCACGGTGGTCGATATTCATTTAGCACATGATATGTGGAGGGATAATCGAAATTAACGAGACCTAGAAAATGAGAGACCGACAAGACCATTTTCTTTGGAAGAGCTAGATCATGCATTGAAAGAAATGAGGAGCAACACGGCACCTGGACCGGATGGTTTTAGTGTGGTATTCTTTAAATCCTTCTAGAGTGAAATTAGAATGGATATTAAAGAGATCTTTGGATAAACCGTGATTCTGGGTGATTTAGATCTGTGGAGATTGAATTATGGTGTTATCATTCTTTTACCAAAAGTTAAGCCTCGCAACTAATGTGAAGCAATTCAGACCCATTTGTCCGCTCAATGTTATCTACAAAATTATCACAAAGGTTCTCACCATTAGATTGACGTAAGTAATTGATAAATTGATTAGCAAGTTTCGGGCTGACCTTCATTCCTAAGAGAAACATCCCGGAAGGTGTCATCATTACACAAGAGATACTGCATGAAATTAGAGTTAAGAAGCAATCTGGAGTTATTCTCAAGTTGGATTTTGAAAAGGCATACGATAAAGTGAACTGGGATTTTTAGAGGAAGTTATGAACAGAAAAGGATTTAATGGGAGGTGGATCCAATGGATTAACAAAGCAGTTAGAGGAGGGAGAGTTTGCATAGATATAAATGGTGAAAGAGGGGAATTCTTCAGGAGCTTCAAAGGCTTAAGACAAGGGGATCCCTTGTCACCACTCCTGTTTAACATGGTGGTGGATGCTCTATCTACTATGCTAACTAGAGCAAGTGATGTAGAGATAATACAAGGGCTAGTGCCTCAACTAGTTGATGGGGGTCTAACCCACCTTCAATATGCAGATGACACTGTAGTATTTCTGAAGTATGATCCTGAAAATCTACAAAGAGCAAAGATGATACTATCCTCGCTTTGAGTCAATGTCTGGTATGAAAATCAATTTTGAAAAGAGTGAGATATACAAAGTGTGGGGGTTTAGATGAGGCTCAACAACAGAGGGCTTTAGAGATATTTAACTGCAAATTAGCAACTTTCCCAATGAAATATCTTGGTTTACCTGTAAGTGATCACGTAATCACAAAGATGTAGTTGAGTTATGTTAGTGATAAAATAGCAAAAAGACTAGGGACTTGGTGTGACTATTTGACATCGGGAGGTAAATCGATGTTACTAGAATCATGCCTATCAAGTATCCCAATGTACACTATGGGATTCTATCAGCTATATGAAGGAAACTACCAGATGGTGGATACCATAAGAGCAAGGTTCTTTTGGCAAGGGACTGGGAACAAGAGAAAGTATCATATGATCAAATGGGAAGACCTTGCAAGCCCTAAAGAGTATGGGGGTTTAGGCTTCCTAGATATCGAGTTATGAATACTTGCTTATTAGCTAAGTGGATTGACAGATTAGAAAGAGATGATAATAATTTGTGCTGCTCAATACTGAAGAAGAAATACCTAGGAAATAAAAGCATTTTTCAGGTAAAGCAGAGAAAAGGGTCCCAATTCTGGAGATCACTGTTAGATGCTAGGGAATGATTTCAGTGGGGAAGGACATTGGAGGTAGTCAGTGGACAGCAAACCAGATTATGGTTAGATGTTTGGATCCCAGAGTGTCCTCTGTGTGTTAGATTTCCAAACCTATACCAAGTTGCTACATATCAAGAGATAACTATTGCCGAGCTATTCATAAATCAAGAATGGATTATCCAATTCAGAAGACAGATTAATGGCATTCTAGCTGAAGAGTGGTCTGAATTAATGGAACTACTAGAACACATTACGTTAGAGGAAGGTAGAGATAAAATGATTTGGGCCTTAGAACCATCGAAGAGATATTCCACAAGATCATTATACAAGTTTATCAAATACGGAGGGATTGAGGATAGACAGATGCATAACTTATGGAAGTCCGTAATCCCCTTGAAAGTAAAAAATTTTCATCCGGATGGCGATACACGATAGAATACAATCAGGAGTGCAACTTAAAAAGAAGAACTGGCAAGGCCAGAAAATTGTTTCATTTGTGACATTCCTGAAACCTCTGATCATATCTTATTCCAATGCCCCATTGCCACATATCTGTGGACCTTCCTCAGAGTGGCACTTGGATGGCAGAGCTCTCCCACCAATTCCGCTGAGTTCTTGCAACAATTCCTTGAAGACTGTTATAGAGTTAAGCAAGAGGTTACAATGTTCATTTGTGCGGGTGCGTTGTGGACCCCGTGTGGAAGACACGAAATGACATGGCTATTAACAAGAAGATCATCGCTTCACCCAAAGGAGTCATCCACAAGACCCTGGTGTTGATCAAGGCGTGGCGGCCCCTGCTGAAGAAGAAGATGGAACCTGTGGCTGACGAGATGATGCAGGCACTGATGATGAATGCGCAAGGCTAGGCGGCTATACCAATCTGAAAGCGCGATGCTAATCGCAAGTTCTTGTTGCATTTACTTTTGGAGAGTGTGAACTTGGTGAGCTCTGAGAGCCTAGTTGTGTGAAGCGGGCCTTCGAGCCGCGTGAATTGCTAGTTGCTACTTTTAAGTTGTTCGGTGCAAGTTAGACGTATGTTTAGAAGTTTGCGTAGAAGTTCCGGCAAAGACCGTAGGGTGCTTAAACTTGTGATCTGGTTACCACAAGGTTAGATCAAATGTATTTGTTAAGCTTTCAATAAAGCCGGGAATGCCTTTGATCTAAAAAAAATGTGAGACTAGTCAACTTCCATCTCTCATCACGTTGGCCCTATCCTATTACCATTCCATCTAACCTCATCTCGAAATGTGATTGCTAGCGACATTAAGAGAGGAAGATGGCCGCCTCTTGATACTCACCCGAACTCCTTGCGCTTGGGGGACCATGAAGAGGATGTTAGCGGCGGTCTTCCGCCGGCGCCATTGCTCCAATCGAAGTTTTTGACTTGCTTTACGCGTCCGCGAAGCTCGCGCTGGCCGCCGCCTCCGCCCGGGCCTCGCTGCGGCAGCCGCCATCGCTTTGCTGCGCCGACGGGAGATCGCTCGCGCCGGTGCGGAGGAGGGGGGGTGGCGAGGAGGCGGCTTGAGGATGCCACGGGAGTCGGCGAGGAGGCCGCAACGGGAAGCATCGGGTCGAACCGTGTTGTGGGGTCTCCGAAGGCCAACCCCCGGGGACAACGCCTGGACTCCCGAAGCAGCACCCTTCGATTTCGAGGGGTTTTTCTTTTACAATTTACAATAAACACGTTTTTATCGCAGCACATTGCTGCAATAAGGCTTACTCCCTCCATCTCAAAATAGATGTCACTATGGGATACGTCTGGTCAAACTTTCTCAACTTTGACTAGGTTTGTAGAAAAAAATACGTGCAACATTTAAATCTTTAAATAAATTCTAGACGTAAAGATCTTTTCCGATGATACTAATTACTTAGCATAAATATTTATATACTTAATATATAATTGCCGGTATTTTGAAAACGTTGACTTCTCGGGAAGCAAGAATGACATATATTTTGAGATGGAGGGAATACATCGGTCATGTTCGAGAGATTGCAAAGCAACCCCTAGAGCAAGTATAACGAGCTAGTCACCGGCGAGTACAACCCACCACGTCGCCTTTCATCCGAAGTTGGAAGGCGAGAATGACACGACGGCGGCTGCGCAGTCAGAACCGAGGCGGAGTCGCTAGCTCCCCACTTGCCCCTCGGTGACTCGGTGGCGATTCGTTCCTCTCCTCGATCTCCTACTCTACCGGCCTCCTCACGCCAATCTCCCCGCTAAAACCACCTCGCGTGCACCAAATCGATCTCCTTCGTGCCAAATCGCTCTCGTGTGCGCCGAATGGATGCATAAATCCCCCAATTTCGTCCAGCTCATCCTAAATCGCCATATCCAAACCCTAGATAGTCATTGCTCCTCTTCGCTGCAAGATGCCTCCGTCCAAGAGGACCTTCGCACCTACGCCAATGGAGATCCCGTCGGCGCCTAGGACTCGCCTGTTCCTCCCCCAAACGGTGCTCAACTTGTTCCACTTGCCTTTGGTGCTTGGTGTCCTCCATATCCAATACATCGATGGCGCCCTCCTCCACTCCGTACTTGCTACTGGGCTGCTGATACAAGACAACTTGGCTGCTCCTTTCTATTGAAGATCCAAGCATGGTTGTGCCTTTATCGTTGTCGTTTAGATCAATAACTAGTGGCTTGTGTTTCCTAAGAACTTATTTAGTATCATAGTTGTTTAATTTTATTTCCCAAGGCTTTTGTAATGCTTATTGTCCTTGTCATGGTGATACTTGTGTCATCATATTATCTACTAGTTAATATGAATATGTTTTTATTGATGTGTTTGGTCCCTGGATGAGCATATGTGTGGTTTTCTGTACTGTGTTGATTCATACATGGTCATAGAGATCTTGATCACATCAAACTATATCTACATGTCTGCATTAAGTGCTTGCTATTAAATGTCGTGACCTTCTTAGCCAACCTATAACAACCAACTCTATTATACGGGCTGGCTATGTTGCTCGACTAAATGTGACGTGACTGTTGCATTTCACGTCCCGGCTAAACCATTAGTTATGTTATTAGGCCTCGTTTGGTTGTTGTGTGTAATTTATATTTGTGTGACTAGTCCCACCCATGTACTATATTGGATGAATCTACACCATCCACCCAATACACGTACGATTCAACAACCACGTGTGAACTCGCAGTGGGCCGATGATCCTCGGCTGCTCGAGCAGCCAGTGGGCCAGTGGTTCTCGGCTTTCATGGATTGTCACCATATGCATGGTGGATTAGTGTAAGAGCTATAAATGTACGCATTTTTGTGTGGGAAATAAAAATAAAAATATAAATTAAACTTACGCCTATAGTAGAGTTCAAAAACTATTAGAAAAATAGAAATACTTAAAAAAGGAGTAAGTAAAGAACAATAGAAAATGACCTAGAAAAATAAGTAACCTAACGAAGAAAATATCAGAAAAGAAAATCCAATATTTATGTCCATCTGTAATTCTAAAAAAGATTTTTCTTTAAAATTACAAAAAAAGAGCTGAATTTCACATAGAAAATAGAGCAATTAACATGCATGTGCGTGGCTGAACATATTTTAGATTCATGACATTTATTTTGAATTATCACCAGGGGGATTGCTCCCATCTGAATATATATATTCAAAAGGCCCAAAATGGTAGATTTACAAAGGTTTGAGAAGGAAATTAATATATGCCCACCACATGGGCGAAAAAGAGAAGAAACAAAAATGCGGAGACTATCACACCAAAATACACGATCTCTACAACAATACCTCCAAGGAAGTGAATGACGCCAAAATGTAACCATCATCAGTGAAGCAAGAGCTTAGCAAGGCTTTGGCCCGAGCCATGTACGGGGGTAACTGCATTGATCGGGAAGAGCAACATCAAACTCGGTGACGCCTTCAAGAAGGAAATCTTCGCCACGGCTGAACTAAGCCGAGCTTGAGCTTTCGCCCAAAACCTTTGAAGATGCTCCTGTTGATCAACCTGTGAAAGAGGGAGGCATGCCTAGAGAGGGTTGCTGGTCGCCACCACACCGAAAGTGGAGCGACTCACCCACAACGGTGGGGGCGCTCCGTTCATGACATTTTTAGTAAATCATTGATACAACACTAACTATCCAAATAAAAACAGCACACACCAGACATACACATCCAAATATTTGGCAGTAATAGATAACTTTAACAACTAAGTCTGCTATAGACCTATAATTTGAAGTCTACTTTTCATCTATGAATAATTTCTTTGACATGATACATACAAGTAAAAGAGAAGTATTTGACAGTGATAGAGACAAGTCCAACAAGAGCATATCTCTCTACTTCTATTGGAACTATTTTCCTACATCACCAGAAAGAAGTACAAGGATAAATATTGATTCGCTCAATACCTGTTGTGGCAAACTGACTGCTAGCAACACAGAGAAACTAGAGAACAGAGCTAATAAGGAAGCTTGCAAATTCAAGGAATTTCAAACTTCTGCAATTGCACTTGTTCATACATAAAGATGCAAGGCTGTTGCTTTGGAATAACTGAACTGCACTGAAAAACTCTGAAATTTCTGAAGAAACAAAGACTGCATTTTCTACTTTTTTTTTAAACTTGACTGCATTTTCTACTAATCTTCAGAACTACTGCTATCTATTTAATAAATGGTTGCAATAAGGGACTAATGCAAAACACCATACATGCTGATCCACAAATACATTGAACAGGACTAGCAAAAAATAGATGGCGACACAGTAAGACAAGAAAGGAGGGTTTAGAGAAGTGACACAAGGAAAAAGAATTCAGTTTTAACATATGCAATGTAGACAATTCCAATGAAGCGGCACATTCAATGCAGCAGCTTGTAAGATAGGAGACATCTCATCCTACAACACTTATATACAGTAGGAAAAAAAGTAGCCCTTGAGTGAGGTTGGCTGTACTTCGGTGCAATGTGCTAATTGGGGCATTGAACACTGGATTATAACTTAAAACAGGAATAGATTTTGACTTGCCTTATGCTTTCTAACACTAGCATTCCATTGCCATGTTAACAAATGTCTAAAAAAAATCAACAAAAAACAGGAATAGATAACCTTCTCACTTTCTTAACTTCCTGAATGGAGAAACCAAGCAATAAGGTATCTCATGAAATGTTTTGCTTCTGTATTTTTGTCTTTTGGTCCCTGTAAGAAATTATGTAGTTTTGCATAGTTGTTACCTGCTATCCTTATTGCTTTTCCTGGTTTTACATTTTATTAGTCAAGTTGCGCCTGAGGTACTGCTCCACTTCGTTTGGTTAAGACTGACTAATCTAAATCTACATGGTAAGTAAAAGTTTTTGAATAGTAGTCTTGTTCTTAGGTTTGTAGTATTCCATGTATGACTTAGCGGTCCTTGACACACCATGTTGAAGAGACGAGTACCATGATGCCATGCCTTGCCTTACCTTGATATCTGACATCTATTTTGTCTTTTATTTATTCTATACAAAAAGTCTACAGTTCATGATGCAACTCTTAGAGTGTGTATTCAAGGTAGGTGTTTCGTAGATGATGCCACATTCTACAAAGATCCTATAGTTCATGCTGCTTAAAGATGCTTGTAGAAGGAATGGAGGGAATACTTGTTTCAAGTGATACAGGGAAAAAAAGTTTCAATAGGAGTAGGGAGATATGCTGGTGTTGGAGTTGCCTCCAAATTTATTTATTACTGTCAAATACTTAGTTGTTTTTGCGTGGATGTTTCATGTCAAAGAAATCATTCATAGATAGAACACCTAGTAGACTTCAAATTACAGACCGTCAATGTTATCTATCACTGTGAAATACTTGGACGACATGTGTGTGTGTGCGCGTGTGTGTGTGTGCGCGCGCGCGTGCGTGTGTGTGCGTGCGGGGGGGTGTGTGTGTGTGTGTGTGCGTGCGTGTGTGTGTGTGCGCGCGCGCGTGTGTGCGTGTGTGTTTTTGAGATTTCTGGTGTGTTGTTTTTACTTCAATGATCACTGTTGAATCATTTCAATTATTCTAGTTCACCTGTAAATATTTTATTATTTTATGAATCAGTAATATGTTGAGTCATACGCATGCATGTTAATTTATCTAGTTTCTACGTGAAATTCTAATCTTGTGTTTTTTTTTGTAATTTTTAAAATAGATTTTTAGAATTACAGATGGACATACATGTTGGATTTTATTTTCTAATATTTTCTTTATAGGCTATTTTTATTTTTATGGATCTTTTTTTATAATGATATTTACTTAGCATGTTAAGTAATTGATTTTTATAGTAGTTTATGAACTCTATCATACAAGCTTAAGTTCGAATTTTTTTTTTTTTTTATTTCTCACATACATACAGAATGCATTATGTAGACATTTGATAATCCACCACCGTGACAATCCGCCAAGGCTCTAGCCACTTGAACAGCTGGGAACCACCGGCAGACTGCGAGTTCACGCATGGTTGTTGAATGGTGCGTGTATTGGGTGGATGGCATGGATTCATCCAATTCACGGGTTGTAGCTAATGAAAGTGGCATTTGCCATGAGCACGAATGGCTTTCTGTCGTTAGCGCCTTGATGTAGATCTGAGCCGGCTATACCTGCGGATTAACAAAAAAAATACTCCAATGCCAGCCATTCTTGGTGGCAAAGATGGTCAAGAAGTGTGGATGCGTCAGTGTAACACCTGACACCTGGCAGCATAACCGGCATTTGTATTGTAAACCTGTTCATCAGAGTGGCAGAGGCCTGTCACTGGGAGGGTATGGACATACCCGCTGTTGTTCATGTCCAAAACCAATTATATAATCATTCAATCCTCATCCTCCCTGTTTCCACCCATATCCAATGGATAATTTCCTAGCTAGTACTGGATACTATATATATCTAATGGATAAATAGTTCAATCCCTACACTCTACCCTCCTCATTTCTAATGGATAGCTATTTTTTACCCATACCTTTCCCATTTAACATGGGTGTGGATTTGGATATGAATGAATATCCACCAACAGCCCACTGGTAGTGCTGTTTTGGTTGAACCTGTCCGTCAGAACGGTGTTGCTTCCATGCATCCTGAGCTCAGTTGGATTCATCGCTGCATTGGAAAAGTGTATACCTGAATCTGGTTCGTCGTTGTGCAGTGGTCGTCTTGGAGAGGTATTTTCACAAAGCAGCGGTGTCCGGTTGTGTAAGAGCAACTCTAATAGAAGCTCCTATTTTGGGTATAAAATGTAACACTAGTAGGGTCCTAAATAATCTTTTATTTTTCATGCCCTCCTAAAATTTACTCCCAAGCCCCTAGCTATAGGAGCCTCCTATCCACTCTCTATATAAAAATGAGAGTCCATTTCATTCCACTAGAGTTACTTATAAATTTGGGCTCTCAAATTTTATAAGTTAGAAATCTATTTTTTGTCTATTTTTAGAAGGGATGGTTGGAGTTGCTCTACGCGCATACCAATTGGAGCATGTTCATTTTCTGAGCTTGTGTTCCCCTGTAAATTGATACCTTTAACGTTGCTTGGATTATTGAGGCTGAGATTGTGGTGAGCATCTAGAGTATAAGTTGACAATGTAGCTTGTTGACGCGAATTAGGGTTCACCCCCACACACCAGTGGTGGGTCTTGGACGCCCCAAGCGTGACCAGCCAAAACGATCAGGAGATCGAGAGGGCTGATGTAGAACTCGGTTTTCGACTGGAACGACCTCAGAACGCCCTCCGAAAAGATCCGTCGGGAGGACGCACATGAGGGATCTCCTAGGACCAGCAAGGCCGCCTAAGATGTCGACGAAATTCGTGAAGAAGACCGCCGAATAGCAGGGTAGAGGGATTGAGAAGAGAAAATTAAGGTTTGAGGAGTTGTAGGTTGATCTTTGATCGATTGGATGTAGATGAGATCAAGTCGGCTATGAACCTCTCATTATATAGAGGAGGTTGGTCTCATCCCTTTAGGAAACCGTCAAGATACGTTACCAATCACAAAACCTTTCCAAAACCGATCCAAACTCTAAACGGTTCGGACACGCACTTTTCAAGACGAGTAGCGTCGGACGCGGCAGTTGGGCTGCCTCGACGCGGCCACCTCCCTCGGACGCTGCCCCAGAGAGAGGACCGCGGGCGCGAGGGGCCGCCGGACGCTGAGCCCGGGCGTCGGACACGTAGAGCCTGCATCTCGGGGACACCCTCGGACCGTCCGAGGTTCTTCCCTCGGGCGCGTCTTGCGCGGGGGTTGCTGTGACTTGCCTCCTTCTTTGTTGAGTTCTTTGATCTTTGGCCTTGCCGTTGCACTTCATACATGTTTAGGACCTCTTTGACACGTCCAAGTCACTAAAAGTCAAATTCGGACATTTTTAGGTGTCAACACAGCTGTTGCTAAATGGCTGCGACAGCATGATGCACCTGCCAAGGATTCCATGCTTTCCTGTGAAATCTTTGGCAATGCTTTCCAGAAACGCTTCGGGTAACGCTAACATGTTGGACTGGCGTTATCGACCTTCTGGCGACGTGTTCAATACCAAACATTCCTACTTCCCTGATGTTTCCATTCGGTTTAAAATTTCCCCTTCGACTTGTTTGTTCGATCGGCTCAAATGTTTGTTCAGTTAAACAAGTTTTTCTCAACCACTTCAACCCGCAAATAGAAACCGTCAATGGAGTACCACACAAGCATCCCATACGTACATGGTCTACTTCTACTGCATTGTGTTGTGTCAATGAATAATCCATCTCATTTCATTTGCTTTCCTCTACCAGTTGTGTGAGACACAAGTTTGGTGCGAGTTGACTTTCTTGTTAGCCTGTCTCCCTCTACGCTTTCTCCTTTTATCTCAGGAATCTCGTTCTCGATTAGTATCGATCGGCAGACGCCATTAGGCTCTTTATGGTTCAGCTCGTTCAGCTTCCGTCACCATCTCGCTGCAGGAACTTTCAATACAGGTAGAGGGTGAATGAAAACGACATTTGGCTTAGTAGTCACGTTCAAATATGTTATAGGAAAAGCTGGTTCCGCAACCACATGCATGCACGAAAAGTCACAAAGCCTAAAAACTTTAAAATTTAGGGGGCTTTTTTCTCGCTGTTAAATGTTCTGTATGTTTTGAAGCATCTTCAAAAGTTTTTTTTTCTTAAGGGGACTCTTTAAATCATCATTTGCAGAGTCATTTAAATAAAACTCTCTCTTTTAGGGCACGCCCAACCAGGGCAGCACCTGATGTTAGCGCTAGCCAAAAGTAATCTACACGTAGGCTAAAAAAAAATCAAAGCAGCTATGCAGGCTGCTAGCTCCCAATGCAAGCACATGGCCTAGCTTGTAATCATGGTCCCTACATAGTTCTTCTGCAGGCTGACACTATTTAGGGCTACTGGTTGTGGTGATTTGGCAACCGATTGCATAGCTGGAAGTTGGAGCAAGACGCTGGGGTGGCGCATTGGGCATGACCTTATATATCTCCCAACCGGTCTTTCTATGTCTATATGCACTCTAAATAGATAGTCTTGCTATATATTTTTTTAGCTAGTGAGAAATCTAGAATAACTTATAGCAATATTTAAAGAAGTTTTGGAAGGTAATAATGTCGTTAAAATATCTATTCCTATCAATTAGGAACTAAAGAATCTATCGGAGGATAATTTTTTTCACCAAACTTTGTAATCCTATCAACTACTCTCTCTGCCTCGTTGAAAATGTCGCCCGGAAAGCGTGTCTATGAAGGGGTATGTTTTTCGAACGATTGGAGGTGCTCTTAGTGGCAGAAATTACGGTGCACTGCTATTCGTGTGGAGTTGGTGATCTAGTTATAGACTACGAACGAGCTGAGTAAGAGTGTCGGTATGTCAACTCAAACAATAATATTCTTTTTAGTTAGGTGAAAATAAACCCGTCTCTAATATGATAATAATTTATTACTGTATACAATATTATATGAGCCTGACTATTTTGGTTGACCGAATCCAGGATGCATGTGTCGTGCACGACATCCGTTGCGGCACATGTGCAAGATTTAGCCTTCTGTTCCTGCTCTTTGGATTCGGTCAGCGTTCAGCACCCAACAGCCACCGCCTTCCTCCCATGTTTCAATGTGTTGACACAAATTAGTGTTCGCGCCAACACACCAAAGAAAGAGCTAGATCGCTCTCACGTGAGGGGCAAGCGAAATCGGGAATCGGCAAGCACCTAGGGATATCCACACCTGGACCTTGTGCCTCCAACGATGAGCGCGATCACGCCAAGACACGTCGTCGGAGGAGCCTCGTCGGGAGCGCGATCACGCAAGACACGCCGGCGAAGTCTCTTGAAACCCCGAAACCCCACACACCGGGAGGGACCCCGTCGGGCGCGCAGCGGCAATGGGCTGCCCTAGTCGGCCCGACCGCTCTAGGGCGTTGTTGGTTGTCGATCACCTGTTCATGGCAGCGGCAACGAAGAAGAAGAAGAAGAGGAGGAGAGGACGAAGAGAAGGATTAGGGTTTGGTAGTAGTGTTTTGACGATTGGATAGATGGGATCAAATCGCCATGAACCCTTCATTATATAGGGAGGGTGGTCTTATCCTTTTAGGAAGGCGCCCTAGGGCGTTTCCAAGCAACAAAACCGACCTAAACACGATTAGGAATCAAATCGGTTCGAATCGAGTTTTCCAACTCATTTGGAAAGTAGAGACGAAAAATTTCTCGGATACCGAGAGACATGTCCGGGGTCTCGTCCCGGGGTATTGTCTTGGGTCCAAAATTCATCCATCCAGGACTCCAAATAGGGCGATCCATATATGTTTTTCGATCAGCGACGAGAGGAACGCAATGGTGAAGTCCGTTACTGCTTTTGAGAAACTTTTTATTTGGACAAATTTGAGTGTCAACACAATGAAAACCAGAGAAAATGAGCCACGCCTTAACGGGCCGATATTTTGGAGGCACGTTCATCCTTACTAAAAATTTCCTGAATACGGAAACGCTTCTACCACTGATTTGCATACTACAAAGTGTAGTTCAAATTTACACCGCATATGGTTCCAAACAGGGGGAGCCCCGGATTTAGACGAAGTTTTTTTAGAAATTACCATTAAGAGCAATTTTTTTAGAAACCTGGATTTGATCAATTGCCATTACTTACGGATGGGCATCCATGCCCATCCTATTGTGCCAACCTCGGTGGTCGGGTGGCACAGCGGTGGCCGACGATGCCATGGAAGCCCTCTAGGTCATGGAAGCCCTCTAGGGGGGAGTCCTCATTGCCTAGCGTTCGCCGAGTCACTTATGGAGACGCCCAACTTTATGTTGGCACCATTGATGTTGGCCTTGGCGTCCATCTCCCACTTAAAGCTCGTCGAATGAGCACCTAGCGCCAATGTAGTTGTGAACCGCCATTTCCTCGTGCACATTATTTTGGCATGTCATGGGGGTGGCTTGAGTGGTTTAGGGGCTGATTAGTTGCCCGCACCGGATGGTGCAAAGTGTCATCCGGTCGGTTTGGTACAGGGACCTCGTGTTTGGTTGCTCGACTCGCACTATTTGCACGCGACGACACCATGCATTTGAGGCCGGCCTCATGAAGTTTTTTCATACGCCCAAATCGGGCTTCCCAAGTGAGCCGGGACGACACAAGACGGCGCTAGCGGCGACTCGAGGCGCATGGCGCCATCGTCCCATGCGAAGTGCGAGGATCGGGTTACCTCCGGCGGAGGAAGGAGCAACACCTTGCCGGGGTCACGCCGGGGGAGGACCGCCCACGGGGTCTCGCCGCGGCGCCGGAGGACCGCCGGCCCGGGCCGCGCCCTGCCGAGGGAGGGCCGCCCGCCGGGAGGGCCGCCCGCTGGAGCCGTGCCCACGCCACGGCCGGGAGGGCCGCCCGGGGCCGCGCCGGCCGGGAGGGCCGCGCCGTCGGGGCCGCGCCGGGGAAGGACGCCCGTCGGCCGCGCAGCGCCAAGGAGGACCGCCTGGAGGAGGAGACGGTCGGCGAGGAGGACCACCCACGAGGGAGGACTGCCCGCGAGGAGGCCACCGCAACCTTCGTTTCGCCTCTTCCGTCTTTGTTGTCTACTTTACGAGGTAAGCTCACCAATTCGTGCAAGAGGTATTTGCAACTCCATCGTACTAGGAAACCAAACACAAGATCATGTATAAGTTCATTCACCAAAAACGATCCATGCGGGCAACCAAACGATCGACTATCATCCTGTACCAAATGATTTTTGGCAACTAAACAAGTGAGGGTGCATGGTTGGATTCTATGAGCCCTGGTTGGCCTCTTCATCCCGGTGAGGGTGGTGCAGGCAACCAATCAGACCCTTAAGGGTGGACTCGGACTAGGGCTGTGGCTTTGGGCGGTAATGGATATGGGGCGACATCATGACAAGGAAACTGTCGAATCGCCCCATGTCAAGAGGACGAGAACAAGAGGGGAAGATGCTTAGGGTGTGATTAGTTGTCCGATGGAACCATTCAAAGGGCCATCTGGCACCATATCATGCAATCGTCATCGCGTGATTGATTGCCTGTGGTGAACCGAAACGATGCACCAAACCACGAACAGGAGGCCGCCGCGATGCGAAATTTTGGTACGAAAATCGGGCTTCGCATGTGAACTGGGACGACACGGTGCGTTGCGTGGCCCACACTCGAGACGACACGGGGATATGTTACCACCCCAGTTTGTATTCCTCAAGGCAAAACCGCAAAATCAACGCCGATTTTCGCGGCCTCGATCTCCGACGGACAACCACCCCACCTCGATTCATGACACCGTAACCTCGCCCACCACCCACGGCTTCATCGTCGATATGCCCATTCCCTTTCCCATGGACTACAAAGTTGGCATCCGAGGACACGGATCCGCCATGGCCGTTGCCCCCGCTTGCAAGGTCAATCTCTCGTTGTCGCGGCGGCGGCCGGATTTCACCGCCACGACGCACCTCCATGACCTCGTGGTTGACGTTGAAGAGCTTCGGCGGGCACGCCTCGCGGCCGGCACCCATGCCCGGCATCACCTCCTCCTCCCCAGCGATCTCGGTGAGGCGTGCCTTCTCCTTCACGTCCATCGAGGCCAGCATCGTCGTCACCGCCTCCACCTCCTCAACGGTCGGGCATGGCGATAGCTCGGGAAAGTCGTGTGAGCTCCTCCGCGGCTTCCACCGTGGGGGGGATGACCCCGACCGCCACCGCCATCTCCCACTCACAAGGTAACCTCACCAATTCGTGCGGGAGGTAGTAGCAACTCCACCCACCACTAAACCAAACACAAGCAACCGTATAAGTTCATTCATCAAAATGGTACATGCGGGCAACCAAACAAACTCACTCACATCCTAGACCAAAATCTTTTTTGGCAACCAAAAAGACGTGAGTGAATGGTTTTGGCGTGCCTCAAACCAAACTGCACTACCTCTCCATCTGGCGCGCGACCGAAGTTTCGAGCAACCAATCACACCCTTAGGGGATAAGGCGACTTCAACCTAGGGGCAAAACAATCACTTTAGGTATAATATTAGGCAAAAAAAAATGTTTGGTTGTGTAGGATCATTTGAACGCCTAGAGGGGGGTGAATAGGCCCTGCTTTCAAATTTCAACACAAAACTTGATCAAATAGACGAGCGGCACTGCCGCTCCAAGCGACACTGTTGGTCCAACGAGCGGCACCGCCGCCTTTGTAGAAAAGGTTAGCCCACGTTCAAAATCTACCCAACGAAATTTAGATCGGTTAAATTCCTTAGCTTCCTGGAAGGGTAGAGATTGCACATCGAGTGCTAGAATAAGCAGATCACAAGCCACGAAGTAGATCGACTTCAAACCCTAGAAACACCTCAACAACAACAACAATATATGTGCAATGACAAGTAAAACAAGCACAAGGTGACACGGTGATTTATCCCGTGGTTCAGCTCGCCACAAAGGCTTGCCTAAGTCCATGTTGTTGAGGTTCCACAAAGGAATGAGCTCACCACAAAGGTTTGCCTCTTTGCTTCGTTCACAAGTCTAGGGACCAAACCCTAGAGATGTGGGGTGATTGTATTAGTTCCAAGAGGGTTACAAACCTCCCTAGGCTGCCACACAAGTTGGCAAGCTCAAGGACGACACCCTAGCCGGCTAGGAGCAAGCTCCAAGAGTAAAAGACCACAACCGCCGACCAAAGTGCGAACCAAGTGCTTCTAAGACGATGAAGATCAGTGGAGCACCTCTCCAATCGAAGAATGCTACCTTTCCTCTCAAGATTTGATGGTGGAATCAAAGGGTTTGCTTGAGGGGAGTTGGAGCACCAATGGAGGGAGAGAGAGCTAGCACTTGGGTGGTTTTTGTCGAAATAACAGAGGTAGGGGACGAGGTGCGTTGGGGGTAGAAAGGAAAAGATATTTATACCTTCCCAATCACAACGGTCAGATTATGAGCGGCAGTGCCGCGCATAATCGTGGGCACACAAAGCTAAGTCGACAAGGAATCAGAACAAGTTTGAACACTGACTTAGCCAGGAGCTGGAGGTTATGTGGTGAAGAATTGAGCACTTGGTTGCACGCTTTGACATAGTGGTTCTAATCCCTCTTAATAGTATGGCGTGTCCTATACTCAAATTCAAAATGTAAAAAGAATATAAACCTCCTTTCCTTGAAGTTCCATCTATAAAACGAATTGGGGTACTCCTCCTTTAGGTTTGCAAGATCCTCCATGCTTATTACCTGCTTGTCATCTCGAGAAATCTCATTAGTCCTCTAATTAGATTGTCATCAACGTCAAAACCCATAATAGAGGTTGATTGCACTTTCAGGTTGCCTCTATGATCTTATATTAACTTGTGTAACTCTTCTAATATCTTAATCTATTTTAAAACACACCAATATCACTTAATACAAATAATCACAATGCTAATAGCATCATTAACAAATCCTGGTGTTGCACCATGCGAGATCGCTGGCCAGAAAATACAAAACGTTCTGTACCAAGGGAATTAGGCTATGGGTTGCCTTTTGTGGCCGGGAGTCAGATGTAAATTCTAGTGCGGACAACCAGACACCTGAAAGTTGAAATTACATGAAATTATAGGTTGAAACTATACATTGAGGATGGACGTTCATCCATGTTTTATTTCACTTCACATGATATGGTAGTGAGAGACAACATGAAATTCTTCAATAAAAATAGCCTTTAGTTTAGTGAGCCTAACAAGACACTTCAAATGATGAATGTGATTAAGTGTGAAATGGTTTGGTATTACACCATCAAAATGAAGTACTATTTCTTTTTTAAGGTCGTTTAGATATGTAGAAAAAACAATATATATGGAAATGTCTTATTACTAGAATCTCATGCGTGGTTTAGACATATCGAAAAAAAACAATATATATAGAAAATGTCTTATTCTGCTACTCTTGTCAGCCAGAGCCGTACTATCGCAAAACATTAAAAAAACAGCAAAATTGGACGGTTGGGTATAAATGGAAAAATCCTGAATCTCCGCCTCCGTACGGTGTGCTGGGCGGCAGCTGAATCCGACTCCCCACAATTTACTCCCCAATTACTCCTTCCCACCTCCCCCAAATTTATGGCCTCCTTCCTTCCTTCCTTCCCTCCCTCAGCTCACCTCCCTCTCCTCTCCTCCGGCCTCCCCGCCTTCGTCACTCTCCACTACCCAAAGCTTCTCCCCTCCTGCTTCCCTCTTCACACCAGGCAGGACCTGCCAGTGCCAAACGCCTGCCGCATCACACAGAAGCCAACAAGAATGGGAAGAGGGCGGGAAGGAGGTCAGCCAGCCACTTGCTCACCTCCGAGCTGTCCCCCATGACACCACCGCCACCAACGTCACCCCCAAGTCCCAAACGACGCGGCTCAAGTCTCGCAACAGCGCCAAGATCTCTCCTTTGACCTCCCCTTCGCCCTCCCTGCCACTGCCATGGTCTGCTGCCATGGCGGCCGCGCCGCAGCGCCGCACTTCTCCTATTCTTGGCCGTGGCCGCCTGCGCTGCGGCGGCGGCGGCGCAGGAGCCCAACACCGACGCCTACTTCGTCTCCGGGTTCTTCTCCAAGCTGGGCCGCGCCGCGCCGTCCTCGTCCGGCGCCAACGCGGTGTGCTCCTGGCCCGGCGTGTCCTGCGACGGCGAGGGCCGGGTCGTGGCGTTCGTGGCCGCCGGGATGGACCTGGCGGGCGACATCCCGGAGGACACTGTCGGCAAGCTCGCGCGTCTGCGGGTCCTCGACCTCAGCGGCAACCGCCTCACCGCGCTGCCCAACGACCTGTGGGAGCTCGGCGCGTCGCTGACCACGCTCAACCTCTCCGGCAACGCCATCCGCGGCGCGCTCCCCAACAACGTCGGCAACTTCGCGCGCCTCAAGGTGCTCGACGTCTCCCACAACGCCTTCACCGGCTTGCTGCCGCAGGCGCTCGCCTCCATCGCCGGCCTGCAGGTGCTCAACGCCAGCCACAACCAGTTCCACGGTCAGGTCCCCAACGCCATCGTCTTCGGCTGTGTGAGCGTCGTGGCTATGGATCTCTAGCAATGCACTCGACGGGGCCTTGCCGGACCTGTCGCCACTCCGCTCGCTAGCCCATCTCAACCTGTCAGGCAACAGGCTCGTTGGCTCCATCATCGGGGCGTTCCAGGAGCAGTTGAGGGTGATAGACCTCAGCAACAACGGCTTATCCGGGTTGAATTTCAGCAGTGGGTATGCCGGCTCAGCGTTGGTGTACCTTGACTTGTCAGGAAATGACCTTACAGGAGAGTTCACCATTGCCGGCCGGTTCCAGAACCTGAGGCATGTGAATCTTGCACACAACCAGTTGTCCAGTGCTAATTTGCTGGTGTCCATGGGTGAGATGTCTGGGCTAGAGTATGTTAATCTGTCAAGCACTGGGCTGCATGGGCAAATTCCTGCTGATTTTTCATCCCGATTGGTTGGATTGAAGGTGCTGGATTTGTCACGGAACAATATCAGTGGGGTAGTCCCAGACATGAGTTCTCTTCGTCTACACGTGCTGGACTTGTCGGTGAACAATCTCACCGGTGAGATACCTGTGGCATTGGTGAAGAAGTTTGCAGCGATGGATCGGTTCAACTTCTCATACAACAATCTCACTGTTTGCGCCTCTGAGCTCTCCCCTGAGGCGTTTGCTGCTGCATTTGCTCGGTCCAGGAATGACTGCCCGATTGCTGTGAATCCAGATAGTATCAACAGAAGTAGAGGCAAGCGAAAGGGGATAAAGTTGGTGCTGGCCGTTGTACTCTCCTTGTTCTTCTCTGTTCTTGTTGCTTTTGCTTGGCAGTGGCATGTCGGAGGCGGAGGAAGAGGTGTGATGCGCTGCCTGTGGTTAAGCAGGTGCCGTTCAAGGACGAGCCTGTTGTATCAGGGCCATTTTCTTTCCAGACAGATTCAACAACGTGGGTTGCTGATGTGAAGGTTGCAACTTCAGTGCCAGTTGTCATATTTGAGAAGCCCTTGCTAAGCTTCACATTTGCTGACCTCTTGGCAGCGACATCAAACTTTGACAGGGGTACCTTGCTGGCAGAAGGGAGGTTTGGGCCAGTGTATAGGGGATTCCTTCCTGGAGGAATTCAAGTTGCGGTGAAGGTGTTGGTCCATGGATCAGTAATGGAAGACCAAGATGCAGCAAGAGAGCTCGAGCGGCTGGGACGGATCAAACATCCTAACTTGGTTCCTTTGACTGGTTACTGTCTGGCAGGGGACCAGAGGATTGCCATCTACGAGTACATGGAAAACGGTAATTTGCACAACTTACTGCACGACTTGCCGCTAGGAGTTCAGGCAACTGAAGATTGGAGTGGCGACACATGGGAGGACAACATTGGTGGTGTCGCAACTGAAATCATCACACCGGAAGGTACCGCGACATGGATGTTTCGACACAAAATTGCATTAGGTGCCGCAAGGGCACTGGCATTCCTCCATCATGGCTGTATCCCGCAGATTGTCCACCGGGATGTGAAGGCAAGCAGCATCTACTTTGACTGCACAATGGAGCCTAGGCTGTCTGATTTTGGATTGTCAATGGTCGCTGGAACCAGCCCCGGCAATGATCTATTACACCATTCCCCAGGCTATGCTCCGCCGGAGTTCTCCAACTCAGAGAACACCATGGCGACTGCAAAGTCCGACGTTTACAGCTTTGGTGTCGTGTTGTTCGAACTGGTAACTGGCAAGAAACCATTGGATGATGAGTACCCTGACCAGAAGGAGGCTAACCTGGTGAGCTGGGCCAGGGCGATGGTGAAGGCGAACCAAGGGCAAAACATCATCGACCCCAAGATCCGCGACACAGGGCTGGAGCGGCAGATGGAGGAGGCGCTGAGGATCGCCTACCTGTGCACCGCGGAGCTGCCGTCTAAGAGGCCAGCCATGCAGCAGATTGTCGGTCTCCCTCAAGGACATCGAGCCGAAGGTAGAAGAGCGGGATTGATGTTCTGAGGAACAGAAGAAGTGATTACTTGCAGTGTTTTGGATGAATGTTGAAATATGTGTAGTGCAGCGTAGGCAGGCTGTGAGTGAGCTCTTGGTTGTTTTACCTTAGTAGAGCTCACTATGCCATGCCTTGCTCTGCTGAGCTTTTTTAATATCATTTTTCATCTCTCTTTTTTCCCCTCTAGCTAATTCTTCCAGTTACTGAAGATTGTTGCAATACAGCTCTGTCATATACCTGCCCCTTACTACTAACCATGTTACTGCTCAAGAGATACTGAAAGCTCCCATCACTGTGCTTGTGTTTTGCACTGTTTTGCACGGGGGAGAGCTGATGGCTGCACCATGTTATCTAAGGTCATGCCAAGCCCTCACCATTTTTTTTATTTATTTTTGGACCTAAGCCCTCTCCATTTCAATACTAGAACTCCTACGTGTCTTGCAATTGCAATCTGAACAAAGCGTCAAGGAAACCGTTCATCCACTCCACCCATTGATGGATATTGCATGGTACTAGTATGATAGCAGCTGCACTGTCCTGGAAGTGTCCTCGCACACTATTTGGAAGATTAAAGCGTGTTCCAACCCATCATTATGCCTGCAACCGCTTTCCTCTCGGCTAAAGCACAGGAGGACGTGGGTGCAGGTGGCTCTGCTTTACTCGAGTTCAGGGGCTCCTTTCCTGCTTTGCAAACTAGTCTGCTCTCTTCTGGATTTTTACGCCATCTAAGTGAGTTGCTAATAATGCTTTCTTGCCATGCGCAGATGCTGGTGCTGGGCGTGGTGACTGCTGATGGATGGCTGCCCTTTTGGGGAGCCACCACTGCAAGTGCACACCATTCCATTACCCTCTCCACCGTGCATGGAAAAGCTCCCATCATGGATGCCCGCAACTCATTATGATTGTGCTTTCTGGCCTTGTGCAAACACTTGTTTCGTGAGTCGGAAAATGTTTCAGCAATAAATTTAGTTTGTCCAGGAGTACCAATCCCCCTTAAAACCACGAAGTTTTCCAGGTGGCTAAAAAGTATTGGGAGCACTAAAGAAAGGTTTCTCCAACTGTTTCAAAAACATCACTCATAATTCTAGATAAGGATCCTGAATTATTCATCATCGCAACCACTTTTATACTCTCTTGCACATTTGTATCAATGGATGCACTTTCATGATAACATATTTTTTCTCACATTCTTGCGTATTTATCAACGCGACGAGGCCGATTTTTCCAAGTGCCAAAATATCAGGAGGTGGCATTGAGAGTTGTTGGAGATTTTTGTTTCGATCTTGACAAAAAAAAATCATGGATTGAGAGATTGTTTAGAAAACTCTTCGAGGTGCCCTTATTGAATACAAGAACAAATAAAAAAAAGGTAACTTCATCTAAAACATAAGTAGATTATATTTTCTTGGATTTATTACATGGATTTAATGGTGCTATTCTTTTTAGTGGTAGGTGACATCCCGTCAACAACGAGGTGGCTATGGTGACTTCATCAATCTTGATTTGCTAGTCTAACTCGGTTCTTCGGAGGTGCTTATAGGGTAGAAGGTGCGGTTCATTGGAGGTGCTTTGAGGTAGGGACGTGCGTTCATAGGAGTGCTTGGAGTCCTGGAAAAAAAGAGAACATATTTTACAGCTAGACTCATCTTGAAAATATTATCATGATAACATATTTTTTCTACTTATAGATATTATTGATTGTCAAAAATCTTGGACTAACGTTCTAATTAATGGATTTATATTTCAATCAGAGGTGGTCGCTGCTGCGGGACCCGTGTTTTCAAACTTGGGCATTCTCAATTCATAAAAAGGAAAACCATAAGCGCGTGTCTCGTGTCAACATCGGAAATTTGGGTGTTGCTCCTGATTAGCGTCGTGATTTAGGGGAAGACGGACTGACTGTCCATGCCAACGCACTGTCATGCATAACGGCATGCCAAGAAAAGCAGAGGTCAGAAAAACAACATAGCCAAATTGCAATTAGTTAGGCCATCGGGATCAGATCACGGTGTGCCGTTTCAATTGATTAAAGTGGCATTCTTTTGTGGGAGTCTTAGGAGGCCAACTACCCACTACATGCATATTCCCTGTACATGTCTGCTCACTGCTAGTATCTATCTCATTGCTCCAAGCACAAGTTATATGCAACTGCATTTTGCTTATTCAGAAATGTGCTTGCGTGAGCCCCAGCTGTTCTAACCTTGCCCATTGTGCTCGGTATTAGGATTATGTGCTAATTTTTTTAGTTGTGCTTTTCCTTAGGCACTTCTCACTAGAAGAAATGGCAGTGAGTATGAAGCCTCATCATATACTTCCTTATACATTCACAGCCATACCTTATTATCTGTGCAATTGTTATCCTATTGTTTAGAGCATTAAGAGGTGAACACTTATCTTAACCAAGCCAAGTATTATATTTTAAAATGCTTGGCAACTTAAAATGACTTCACGCACACCTTTTCAAGGTACTTTGAATATTTATTTTTGGAATTAATTTAGTATGATTTCAGAAGATATTAACTTTGGTTTACTTTAGCATCCTTTTTTTTTCTCGTGTTGTCATTGTCACTAGCCAAATGTCCTTGCACTCCCTAACGTATACTTGGTCCACTTCATGGAATCTGCCTCTGAATTCCAACATCCCAAATCATGGTCCTGTGCTAAACACCAAACATGTGAAGACAAAGCTTGGCCAAAGGTACAATCGAACAAAATTTATGGCATGCAGGCATGCAGCGAGCAGGTAGTATGCGCGATAATATCCCCAGCAACATTGATTGCAATTGCAAATAATGTTCAGCAGAAAAGAACATTCAGCAAAAGACGGTGCCTATAATTCATAAGTTTAAATGTTAAGATAAGAAGTTTGTTTTACTCGACAAAAAAGTTCTCTCTGTTTAGCTTTTTACAAATTGGATCAAGAAAAACATATTTTAATATTTCCAAACAAATCTCAAGCATTTCTTGAATACATTTGTCATGACCCGTAAGTGGGCCATTTCGGAAAAGGGGCTAAAAGGGCCCTCTGCTGCCGCCGCCGCCCAGGGGGGGGCGGCGTCTTGCGGCGCAGGGGGGGAGCCGGCGCCCTGCTGCTGCCGCCACCTTCCTCCCCTCCGAATCCCAGGCTCGCTTCGTCTTCAAGTTAGGATTATCTTAGGACTTTTGGTGTGTAAAAGGGAATATTCCAATCTATAAGGAAGGCCCTTATTAGAAAATAAATAAATATTCTTTGGTAAAAGGTATTCCAATCGTATAAGGAAACCTTATAAAGATTGCTTAGATTACAAGTCCCACTAGCCGGGCTATATAAGCGAGGCATGTAATCTCTTTGGGGATAAGCAAGCAATAAAAAATAGTTCGTATCTATCTCGCTCTCCGGCTCGTGCCACCGCCCCGCCGCCTCGCGCCGCGCGCATGCCGCCGCGCACCACCGCCGCCGCCTGCGGCCGCCGGCGCCGCTGCGCTGGGCCGGCCCCCTCCCTCTCGCCACTCTCCTCCGCTCCTCGGCCGCCGCTTGCGGCCGCCGCCGTCCGAAAGCTGCGCACCACGCCACCTTCTCCGCCTCAGCGGTTGACGATCGGTGTCGATTCCGCCCAATCTAGCCGGTCTCGACGGCGGCGGTATCCGGAGACCGGGCGATTCCCACCACCCATGGCTTCCGAGATGAGGAGTTCCGCGCGGCGTGAAGTATTTTTCCGACGACAACTAGCCCGCCAAGATCGCGTTTGTGGTCGAGATCGAGACGCCGTCTGGCGTCGCATGGAGCACGTCCGCATCGCCTCGGACCACCGCACGCCGGCGACCACGCCGGAGGACAGCCCGGCGGCAGCCGTGCCGCTGGCACGCGGACGCCGCCCTCCCGCCGGCCGCCGTCGGCGGTTCGACCGCCATCCCCTCCACGGAGGAGGATGATGACGTTGGGACACGACCCGGTACCGCTCGGCGTCATCTTCGGCGACACCGCTAACCGGCGCCCTCTCCCTTCCACCGACACCTGCGACCGCAAGCAGACTACCCGGCGAGACGGCGTCACCCGCGGCGCCCGCGCCCGGGCGCCCACCCGGGCGCCAGACCATGGTGCCACCCACACCACCCCTCTCGTGGCGCCAGAGGTCTGAGCATGCGGCGACGCGACAACCCCGACCTCGGATACGAGAAGATGGAGCTCTTGTTCGGAGCTCAAGTTGGACATCGACCGGATTACCACGTGCGGTATCTCGCCTTCCACGGAGTGCGCCGTCCGGTTCCTCGATCTGTCGAGAAGAATGTTCCGCTTGAGTGGGACGAGTTCACATGCCGCCGCGACGCGACCCGGACCCTCGTCATCTTCGACACTGCTGAGGGAGCACGCACCGCCTTCCCAGGGAGGCAAGTCGGATGACTACATCACCGCCCGGAGCTATGCACTACACATGGATCTTGAGGGACGGCGCCACCGTGTCTCTTCGCGTCGAAGGCTGCGTGACCACGCCGCCGCGACGCTTGAGTGGTTCGAGCCTCCGCCGATGGAGGAGGCCATCGACCTTGCCCGCTACAAACGACGACGAGCTGCGCGGGAGGGCGCCGACGCCGCGGTCGGCCACCACGACGACCCAGCCGACATCGACATTGCCGCGCCCCGTCGACCAGATACGGGCGAGACCGTCTTCTTTGCAGCAATGGGCGACATCGACGGCTGGCGGCGAACGACATGATTGCCGCGCTGCACTTGGCCACGACGCCGCGACGACCAACAAGGAGCTCCGGGATCATCGCCAACGCCATCGGGTTTGCGGCGGCCGCGCCCAGTGGAACCTCCACTATGGCATCGTGAGGTACTTCCCACCGCTACTACATCTCTGGCCGCCCGGAGCTTCTCTAGGACTTCCCTCTTTGGGAGGACGAACCACTTTGCATGGCGTGGCGGTGGGCTTCCACCTTCCCAACCGCCCAAGGGAAGATCGGGCGTTCCCGGCCGGCGTCCTCCTACTCCAGCGCACCACGGCGTCGTGGTCGAGGGCGCCACCGTTCTCCGCTTTTCGACAACAACGGCGGCGTCTTCTTCGCATCGACAACGCCACCGTCGGCGCACCGTGGACACAGAGCGCCGGATGGGGCCGCCCATCCGAACACCCGATGACCTCCTCACGGTTGCCTCCTCGACTTCACCTCCTCGCCTCCTACGTCGCCGACATGTCTATTGCGCAGCGGCTCCACGCAAAGGTCACGGTCGGCGACCCACGCCGCCGCGTCTCCTCCCGACACGCCCGGATGCTCGAGTTGTCGGGCACCTCGGCGCCTCCGTCATGTGCGTGCATGGGCGGAGCATCCCTTCGTGCGGCCCCGAGCTACAAGTTCAGCATATACTTCGGCGACCTGCACCTCGACTTCTCCTTCGCCGACAAGGGCGCCAAAGCATACGCAGCGGCGACAACGACAAGTCGGGCCCCTCGTCTTCTACTTCGGGGCGCGTTGTCACTTCCCGATCAGCGTGCCCTTCGCCACCACCACGAGTGGGTTGGGCGGCTGCGTGGGCCGCCGCCTCGTCAAGCGGTGGGAAAATGTCATGACCCAGAGTGGACCAACCCCGGAAAGGGCTAAAAGGGCCAGACGCGCGCCGGCCAGGGCCCACGAGGGGGCGCCTTGCGAGCGGCGGGAGAGCCGGCGCCCCCGCCATTTGCCGCCACCTTCCTCCCCTTCGAATCCGATTACATTTTCGTCTTCAAGTTAGGATTATCTTAGGACTTTTGGTGTGTAAAAGGGAATATTCCAATGTATAAGGAAGGCCCTTATTAGGAAATAAATAAATATTGCTTGTAAAAGGTATTCCAATCGTATAAGAAAACCTTATAGAGATTGCTTAGATTACAAGTCCCACTAAGCAGGGGCTATATAAGCGAGAGGCATGTAATCTCTTTAGGGATAAGCAAGCAATAAAAAATAGTTCGTATCTATCTCGCTCTCCAGCTCGTGCCACCGTCCCCCTTTGGCGCCGCCCCGCACCACCGCCCGCGCGCCCACGGCGCGGCGGCGTCATTGTCGCAGCGTGCCCCCTCCCTCTCGCTATGGCTCCTCCGCTCCTCGGCTGGCTGCTCGTGCCGCCCGGTCACCGCCGTCGTCGGAGCTACCGACCCCCACGCCACCTTCTCCGCCTCAACGTTCGACAATCGGGTGTCGGTTCCACCCCAATCTAGCAGCGTTCGACAACATTCCTTTTCAAACAAGATTACAATAGGAACAAAAAGTAGTAGTTGTCATGGCTAAAATGTTTAATATTCGAAAAAAAATCTATTAATAATTGTAGGATCCATGTTAATCCTCACAAGACTCTCTAGAAAGGAGAAGATAAGTCATAGAAGTCCTCACAAAAACAATCATTGGACAATAGAAAAGTTAAATCACGTAAAAATCTTACTATCAATTTAGTAAACCAACCACCATTAACATGAATATTAATTGGGCCTCTTCTAGCTTTTACATAATATTTCTCAATTCGTCGTCATGAAAAATATTTGTCACCTCTTAGGTCAAGCATACATGCATTAATGAGAAGTAAATATTTATGTTTTACAATCATATTAAAAAAAATCCTTAATGACTCATATCCTTGTGTAAGAGGCGTGCTGTAGAGGCACACTGACAGCGTGGTAGGCGGTGGCTATAGTTCACGGCTGCGCGTAGCGACTGGGGGTGACTATGGTGCAGGAGAAGAAGATGCAGGGGAGGCATAGGGGGCGACTAGGCTGGGAGAGGAGAGGGAGCAAGGAGGCTTAAGTGCTTGAGAGCTAGGGTATAGAGTCTTTCAACTATTATTCCTTCCTAGCCTTACAAACAATTACATGATGCTAGTATTTATAGTCCAGTGTGACATGACTCCTATGCCAACTATAGGAGATCCTTATAAGATTCGATTGTCCTTTTCTAACAAACCCAAACTCTACCTGACTCTTTCCAATACTTGGACTCGATAAGGTAACTAGATAGCGGCGGCGTCGGCAACGATGTCTTGTTTGCGGTGCTATCATACGCCCAACATGATCCCAAGACGCACCGACCATAGAGGAGACACCGATAGGCCGACACTTCCTCCAAAATCTTCCCTCACACTCTATCTCACTATTTCTTAATAAGAATAGACATAATCTCTCAAAGACTAGATGGCCAATCTTCTCTTTAATGTTATCTCTTGATCATCTCTAGGATTTCTGGATTCTGGAGGGGCTCAAGGGTTCTGCCCAGGATGATGATGCTCTGAGGAAGGGGTAAAGGGCTGCTTATGTAGGGCGGAGCGCCATTTTTGGACCCTCGGATCAAACCGACGTTGATCAATGGTGTAGATGCAATCTTTAAGGCGATGGAGAACCGACATACGAACGTGGATCCTAATAGGTGGAACCCAGGGCCGGCCAGCCCTACCTAGCAGGGGTGTGGGGTCTGCTTCCTTGAGTTGTCTTCTCATCTCCTCTAGAACTTTCTAGAGTTGGAGATCGTTCGGAATGTGCTTTTTATATGACATGTGGTTCCTCTGTAGCTCTCTTTTCATGTTTAGTCCCTTAAAATATACGATTCACCAAAACTCGTATAAATTGTCAATATAAACCCTAATTCAATGTTGGTGATCACTTTTATGCAATCCTTTCAAGTTATATCGATGGTTCATGATGATGATTAACCATTGTTAACAAACTCCTCCACACTTACGCTTTTACTCATCCTCGAGAATCGAGACCCATGAAGATGTTGCATATATCAACAACATGTACCGCTAACATTAATGATGTAATACTAATGGCCGGAGAAACCAACATGTCCGCCATTCCAAGGTAATTCAAACTATCACTTCAATTACAATTGAAATTATCCTTCCTTAAAATATTTGGTTTTAGGCCAAGCTAAATTAATGAAAATCTCACGAGAAAAGATTGGAAAGTATTAAGTAAAAGATAGAGAGTTTATTTTCTGTGTGTAAAAGAATTAGTTGAGCTTTTAATAAGATGATAGAAACTTAGTTGTGGTTAATGATTCGGGAAGATCGGGGCAACTCAAGGTCCCACTCGAGTGTGTTAAAATGATCTTAATGAGGCTTGATAAACCTCTATTACATAAAATGGCGACAACTTTGTGGACCCACCGTTCATTTCAAGAAGGAGGATCTGGCGCCGACGATCAAATGCTCAATCGGCCCATGACTTTGAAAATGCTTTCCACGATCTTGGAGCGAGCATTTAATGTGATGTCTATGATGGAACGACTGAATTATAAATGTGCAATATAAAAAATCGATAAAAAAATAACCAACTTTCAAAACTTGACGACGGTTGGTATAAATTATATGCACACAATGTCGTTGTAAAATTATCATAGTTTACGGATAGAAATACCGTTGTAGCACTTCACCAAAAGATGAACTCCCGGTTTTAAAATATCGAACCCAAAGGAACGATAGGTGAATATAACTTGCCTTTACCCAATCCACTTCATAATCAAAGTACTTAAGAAACTAGCTAGAATTAGGAGATAACACTTGACTTCTTGTTCTAATCTCTATAAACCCCAGTCTATTTATTCTATCATGGACGCTAATTCTTAATAAAGCAAGGCAAAATTACTCTACTAAGAAGACAAAGCCTACCGTTTCTTCTTGGTGGGAAGTGGGCTACAGAGGATTCAATAAAGCTATAAAGTGACCTTTATGATACTACCACTGATTCCCTACCAAGCAAGTGGCATTCACAGATAACTCTAGTCTAAACACCACGCTTACACTAGAAACTATCATTTGGTATTTATTAAGTGCTAAAAGAATATGAAAGATTACGCAGCGCCGCGAACACCTACCATTGTAGCTTTTCCCTAGGATGAATATTCTAGAGTATCGTATCCACGGGAAGCTTTGACTAAAGAATTCTAATAAGTCACAATCATGTATCCACTAACTTAGCAAACCACTAGACTATAGTGAGGGGGTAATTGTTAAAGGATAAGTAAATATCAAAGCATAAAATAATAACCTACCTAAGATATCAAAGAATATCTAAACTAATCAAGAGGTCAAAGGGAGAGATCAAGGTTCACAGGTACTTCTCTATTACTTAGGTTCTATGATAGCAATTACACTAATGCACTTTGGTGCAACGGTTACGCCGTGGTCTAATACCGTCGGCTACAAGAATGTAAAGCTAATGCATGCTCAGATGGCCTAGCTCTAGAGACAATGACACAAGATTTATCCGGGTTGGGGGCCGTCGGGCTCCCTAGTCGGTGTGATCACCGTCAGAGCTCAAACGCTCATACGGGGTGAGTACAAGCAAGACGAGAGAGGAGAGGGCTCCCAAGTCTCTGTGATTGAGGCTAGTGCCAATATTGAGTGGGTGTGTGAGTGCGGATCTTCGGATGTTGTATCTAGATCGCTTTCTATCCCTTGCTCCAACCCGCAGGCCCGCCTCCTTTTATAATAATTAAGGGGAGGGCGGGGAACATGAGCTCCTCGGATTGAGCACTGGAGAATTAAGAACATATGTACAGGCAAGAGTGGTGGATGGAAGAGCTCGGTTGAGCTCGGCGTGGGCGAGCTTCGCCGAGCTCTTGAGTGCTTTGGGCGCTGAAATTGGTCGCCGATGCAGCGGGAATTGCGGTTTGGGCGGTGGTCGCCGCCTGTCTCTATCGCCCGATAGGAAGAGCGTCTTCTGTATATGCCCATACGCCGATGGAAATGATATTACCTTTGTAAGTACCCATTCGGCAATCGTAGCGAGTTGTTGGGCCGACGGGTACGGCGAGATGGTCGAATGACCTCCCGTAAGCTGTAGCTTCACGTGGCAACAAAGTGTTTCGCCGAGAGTGGTTGAACTTGTTGGGGAGTTGTTGACCAACCCCGCACTCCCCAGGCTTCCCGAGAAGCGCGCCGGATGAGCTCTCGCGGTCGTCGCCGTGAGGCTCGTTGCGAGTGGGAGTCGGCGGCGGAAAGAGTCCCTCGGACGAGGCGTCGAGCGTTGAAGACGAGGGGAGTTCGTTGTCGGGAGACCTCGAGCGAGCGAACGCGATGGATCTCCGCCCAGGAGCTCGTCTGTGAGAGCCCGGCAGGCGGAGGCTTGTCCTTGCGTGGAGACTCATGTGTGATGAAGACTTCATACGCCTACTGAGGGACGCCTTGTCTCCCTCGCGATCGGGGTCCGTGGTTGTGTTTGAGTTGAGAGCCGCTTTATGGGTGTCCCAAATATCGATCCCCACAAGTTCCTTTCCAACTCGGAGAAAGACGGGAAGAAGGTAGTTGGGAGAAGGTCGCTTAAAACTCTCACTTAAACACCAATCCAAACGTGGTGGAATACAAAAAGGCCTTACAGAAGCCATCACCCCAGGGGGCTACCACAACTATCAGGTGGGATTGGGTGCAACCTTAGGTAACCTATAGCCTAGACACCAAGTCTACACTATCGATTACTACTCTAGCTACCATGAATAACTAGAGTCCTCAATACGAGTGGAGATCCCATGCAATAGCATAACAACTATACTTAACCATATATGAAAGGCATGGAAGTTAATAGAGAAGATAAATATGTGAATCATAAGTCATACAAAGAAAGGATACAAGACATACCAAACTCTATAGACATCTCCAGAACAGGAGCATAGCTCCACTCTCCTTTACTCTTGATTAGATCTAAGTTAGATCTAATCTAGTTCTAATTACATGGCTAATCTATTTCTAATTACGTAACTAATCTACTTCTAATCTACTTCTAATTCACTAATCCCCGAGAGAGAGAGGTTATCCTTACATTGGGACACCTCTATAAGCGAGAGATAATGAATAGAATGAGATAGAAAGAATTAGGTTTAGCCCGGGGTTAGGGGGTCTTCTTATATAGGCCTTGGAGATGAACGATAGCCCTTGGATCAAACTGACCTCCAATAATGGTGTAGATACAACCTCAAGGTCGGTGGTAAACCGACATAAAAAGATGAACCTGATTGGTACATTTATAGCTGGGCGGCCGCCGTAAAAGGCCTGGCGGCTGCCAGGCCCCCTGTGGCACAATGGGATCAAATTTGGTGGGTGTGTAGATCTCGTCGATAGCTTTGTAATGACAGGTATTTTGCAGGAAACGGAGTCCAGGACGAAAGTTATGACCGTTTTAGTGAACTACGCTCAAGAATCGATATCTTTTGATTACGGACTCGAATATAGCGAACAATATATCCGTTTTGATCGTCTCGACGAGCTCTTTTGCAATGGTGCTATCTTGGAATATGTTTGTAACATGTGTATGTTTCATATGTCTTGCAAACTCTAGGCTTTTCCTGTTTAGTCCCTGAAAATATACAAATCACCAAAACTTATGGAACTATGTTAGTAAAGCCCCTAGTCTATGTGATTATTCATTTTATGCCCTTATCCATGTTTAGTTGACTAGTAATATTATGCTATAACATGTGTCAACACTATCCCTCTAATCAAGAGCAACCAAGATTAAAGTACTCTAAAAGAGTTGCAAACTTGAAGAATAGAATAAACCAAAACTTACTTTAATTATGAAGTCGAAAACCGGATAATCTCTGAATACACTCTCCTCCTCTTTAAGAGAATGATCCTCAGAATACAAGAGAGAAGATCCCCGACAGGCCGGAACTCCTCTGAAGCCCCTCCTCACTAATCTCTCTATTTCTAATAAACTTGATTGCTAATCAAGATCCTTGTAGCTAATCCGAGAAGGCTATGCTCTAATCATAGGATCTTGACTTTCTCTAACCCTAGACTTCTCATAAAAAGAACTCGAAGAAGGAATTCTATCTATCACTAATGAATTAGGTTTTTGAGGGGGTAGCTCGCCCTTCCTTTTATAGCCCCATAGGATGAATCTCAGCCCTTGGATCAAACCGACTTGATTGGACGGACTAGATCAACTCCATAGGCCGGTTGTAGGAAGGTTACTGGCTCGACCGTGGCGTGCTTTCGAGGGGGTGCATGGCGGGCACCCTATATGCCAGAGCCCGGCCCAGGCCCGAAACTGGTGGGCCCCGGCCTTGGTGAGGTGTCCTCTCTTCTCATTTTGACCTTGGGAATTTATCCAAATATACGATTTGGTCTTTTTTTCTTCCGTTTCTCCATTTTCACTCTTTTTCGCTTTATTTTTACAATTTTTTTCCGGAGTTCTCACGCAAAACTAAGTATACACCAAAACTCGTGGAATTCATTAGTAATAATAACATTTTGGTAACATTCATCCATGTTTAAGAGCTTTTTATATATATAAAATTGGTCAATAACTACCGTCAACAACGACTTGTAAACCGAGCGACCATTCGAAATCTTGAAGGATTTCAAACCAACGTCGCAACATACATCTTTCGTATTGATTCAGTCATAGATTACAACACAAGTAATTACTTAGCATATATTGGAGTTTCATTTATTATTACAAACCAAAGTTTGAAAGTAGCGAAAGCAAGTTCTTTTTGAAACAATGTGAAACCAAATATGTTATGGTGCCAAAATCGTGATCATATCCCACAAAAGCATGAGGAAAGATACCTTTGAAGCCACGCCCAAATGGCCTAGTCCTCGTCTTCCGCCGAGAGGAGGCATTTACACCACAATAACCACGATAATAGTGGCCATCTGCAACACAGATAAATAACACCTGAGTACGATCGAGGTTGTACTCAGCTAGACTTACCCAACATAAAATAAAATAAAATAAAATAAAATAAAATAAAGAACACCAAGGATCATGTAAGGCTTTATAAGTGGAGCTAGCTTTCTTTTGCATAAAAAACTTAATAATTGAATTATTAGTAACTATGACTTGCATCACTTTAATTACCTTAGTGGAGAGACTACATTAGCATCTATCCAAAACAATTATAAAGAGAGACAATCAAGACTAAGTCTGTTGATCAAGTCCATCCATCACCATTAGGGTGATCCTCATCCCTCCTCCTCATCATCATCATTAGTTATGTATTAGTGTGCTACTTTGGAGATAATCTGTCAAGTTCTCACTATTCGGGAGATGGTGATTCAAATCGATTACTACCCGGTAGGGAAAATATTCCTAACACCCACCCGACAAGTCCCGCTAAGGATAGTCGTAGATAACCTTTCTACTCATTCAAGTATCGGAGGCGACAAGTGTTGCACTCTCGGGGATATCACCTCATTTGGAAGAGCAAAGGACTTTTAAACACCTTGTCCATCGACTATAACCCGATGACTCCCTTTCGAGCTGCACTTTATACTCCCTGAGTTTCCAGCTTGAATATAGTTACTCGGCTTCACGGTCGAAACCTCAGGTCGGCCAACAAAATGATAGGATACATTCAACATGATTAGGAAAGGCTCCAAGATCGAGTCCTTAATCAACATAGGCAGGACTACCCGACTCCCAGTTCCTCCTTGCCTTGTAGCCTCCACTTTCACGCGGATCTCCCTAGTTTTGTTTACAAAAATAGTGGGTACATCCATAATACACCATAGTCCATTTGAATTCCTTTTGCACCTATGCGTCGTAGGTGTCAACTTCACCTGACTTCTAGTGCATAGTTTTAGCTTAACTAAGTAGCTAATCGAACGTACACTTGAAATAGGTAATTTTAGGTAGACAAGGTAGGTAATAGGTAATATGCAGCAAAGGTTTCCAAACAACTCCTATCACTTAATGCAACACCCATAAATAAATAATACTTCATAATTGCATTTATAAAATTATGGGATGTTGAGAATCTTTATGAGGGGGCACGCCTAGAAATTCCAATTTAGTTAGTTCGGTCAACTTGCATCGTCTTGGTGACATCTTGTAAGGACCGAGGATGTCGCTTAGAGGGGGGGTGAATAGGCGTTTCTAAAATTAACACCTCAAAATCCGGAACGATTAGTGTGGGAGCTTTCAATTACTTTCGAAAGCTCCAAATCAGAGAAATATAACCCCACAAGAGTAAAACCACGGAGAGTATAACAAGTACTAAATAAATCTAGGAGCCACAACTCGCAACACAAAGATTAGAGCGATGAACGAATAAATTCAGCACGGTAATGAATATCGGACATATGCGGTAGGTCACTTTCGGACATGTCCGAGATTCACGGTTCAACTTCAATCCTTTGCTCCAAGGCTGCAGGGACCTCCTAATAGTTGTATCTCACAAAATAAAACGCACACGAGCTAGCACAACCCAAGTGGATCACAAATATCAAATGAGACAAGTTGAGACACGAAGTTGGTTTCTCAAGTTTGGTTCTCTACCGAGAACCTACTCTCCGGATTGAGGAGGCTACGCAGGCGCCAAGCCGGCGAGCCCTTCTCGACCACCTAAGGTCACTCTAGCCTGAGTCTTTTCCAACTCCTTTCCCTCGTTGTAGTAGATGATCCCTTGCTTGGCGGAATCAGGTAGGTACAAACTTTCCGAGGCACACCACAATCTCTTGGGTGCTCTCCGGTGACGCCTAGCCGTCTAGGACCCGAAGAATCCAAGAGAAACAAATGCGAATCACGAGATCGACAATATGCACAAGTGGTCAAGAGGTGGCTTGCTCTCAATTTTGAATCTCACTCAACCCACACTTAGGGTTTTGCAATTTGGATCACACACTCACTTAGAGAGGGTTGGAGAGTGTTCTCAAGGCTCAAAAACGTGTATGCAAGTCAGCAGAATCAGCAGCCCCCAAAGGTGGAGGCTTGGGGATATTTATAGCCCCTTTGAAAAACTAGCCGTTTTATAGCCATTGGGCTTTGGTCGAACATCTCGGACATGTCCGAGGGGCAACTTCGGACATGTCCGTAGAACCCGAGACGCGGCGTTGAAAAGCTCTATCGGTACAACCGGTCTTCCACAGTACTACCGGTGTACCATCGGTACCACCGGCACCACCGGTACTACCGATTCTCGCAAAACCAAATTAGAGAAATCTGTGATGACCTAGCTCAACTCGGACATGTGCGGTAGGCCTCTCGGACATGTCCGATGTGACTGATCACAGCACACTAAAGTTAGTTTAAAGGCACTCTTTTCCCTATTCTCTCATGGGTTGGCTTGAGCACTTATTTATATAAATCTATCAACATGATGCATCCCTCTTAATAGTACGGCATGCCTATTAACTCAATCTCAAATGAAAAGGAACTTGAAGCTCTTGAGTTGAATTCCTTCAAACCGAAATGCCATATCTTTCAATCTTTATCCATTTGAGGGTGCCAACCATGTCATCTTCTTTTTACCTTGAGCAAAGCCATCTTGAGCTAGTGACTTGATCATATACAAGAATTTGAGTTGCACTCCAAATATGTCAAGTCACTCTTCTTCAAATGTAACTAGGTTTTGAATCTTCATCTCATGACCAATGGCTTGATTTAGCTTGGACTAAATGCAAGTACTTCCTTCTTCACCTTAGCTAGGTTCTTCGGTCGAGCTGTCGCTTGTCCTTCACCTTTGCTTAGTACCTCGAAGCCTTTCCTTGCTATCTTCACTACCTCACACCAAAACGTCACTTGATGTTGAATCCAATGAATAGCTTTATCTTCTTAATCTTGTTTGTCAACTAGCAAGCTCCAAATGTGAGACCAATCAACATGCAATCTCTCTTTGTCTCATTTCACAATACATGTGTCATGCTAGCTTTATGATGGATGATAGAAGTCCCACACTAGATAAGCCTTTTACATGAAATCCATTTGCATTGTTGTCTTGTGTTTGAACTAGATTGTTTCCAACAATACATCATTTTGGCTTCACACCCACACTAGATAAGCCTTTTACATGAAATCCATTTGCATTGTTGTCTTGTGTTTGAACTAGATTGTTTCCAACAATACATCATTTTGGCTTCACACACTATAGTACAAAGTACGTGTGAGATAATCCATATCCTGTCAACACTCATTAGTCCTTTAATCGTGTTGTCATTAATCATCCAAAACCCACTAAAGGGCTAGATGCACTTTCAATCTCTCCCTTTTTGGTGATTGATGACAACCCGATTAAAGCTTACAAAGAGATATAGAATTTAAGCTTTTGAATTCAATGATTTAAGAGAGACTCCCCCTTAATATGTGCAATGGAAAATGAATTCATAAATGACCTCAAATATCGTTTTGCACATATTAAAACACATAGGAGACTTAAATCATTGCATCCGTGGGGTGCAAGTGTGTGACAACAAATAAAACCGTGATGCATATGACATGATATATCACACAAGAATAAATAAAAGCATCACACCATACATATTCACTCTAAAACAAGCATGATCCTTATGAAAGTAAATACTCCATATATATCACACACATAGCACTCATCACAAAATTTCTCAAAGCCCATAAATCACTAAGATAGATTATCACAAGATAAAGATCATGTCTCATGAGTCTCAAAAGATACATCCATCAAGTACAAGTCTCATCTCTCACATGATACAAAATAAGGATCAATCTCAAAAGCCTGCAGTACATATCTTCTATTAAACAAGCTCAAACTGAAGCTTTAATCATATCTCTCCCCCTTTGTCATCTATCTCCATAAAGGGCATCAACAAAGCATAAAGGGCCCGCAAGTCGTAGACCGAAAGCAACAATCACTCATCACCATCATCATCATGGCCTCTGCCATCACCCTCATCGCCTGACCGTGGAGCACTAGGTGGTCTAGACCCACTCTGTCTATACTCAGCATACTCTCTATCATACCTGACCAACTGCTGCTCAAAAGTCTCTGTCTCACTAGATGTATCCTCAGAGGGTGGAGACCTTGGTGGCTGAAGTTTGAAGAAATCTGCCAGCTGCTTGAGAGTCCTAGAATCCTTCCTTCTAGCCCTTCTCTCATGGTGTTGCCAAGCTTTCATAGCATTGATATCCTTGCACATGCCAAATATGTAACTGGAATCCTTGTGAAGGTGAGAAGAAGGACTACCACGACGTGAAGTAGAACGTGAGGGAGCACGTGGTGGAGTGTTGGTATACCTTATAGCATAAAATATAGAGGTTTTTAAAACGAAAATAAGGGCTTAAAATGAATATCAACATAGTATAGGGGCTTGACTAACATGATTCCACTAGTTTTGGTGATTTATATATTTTTCGAGGATTAAACAGAAAATGCCCAAGAGATTGCAAGCCCTACGACATAAAGACGTATCCATGACGTAACCCAACGTGGAACCTACACTAGAACATTCCAGAAGAGAGCGTAGAGCACCGAAGGAAGATGGGGCCCACTGGCAGGCAGCCAGCACGGCGGCCGCCCGGTGGGGCCCCCTATCAGCCTCCCCCGTTCAAGGTCGGTTCAGCACCGCCTATGAGGAGCAATCTAGTCCATCCATCAAGGTCGGTTTGATCCAAGGGGGCTCGTGCATCCTCTAGGGCTATATAACAAGACCCCCGACCCCCTCAGGTGAAACCCTAATTCATTCTCATTCATTCGAAGTCATCCTACTCCAAGTCAAGACCCTAAGCCCTAGTTCCACCATAACCAGAGCAATAGCTATCTAGGCTAGTTCTAGAGGAAGTCAAGTATTGTCTTGAATTCTCGATCGTCAAGAAGCAGCGTAGCAAGAGCTTCTCGTGGCTTCTCTCTTGTATTCATCATTGTAAGTATTTAGTTAGAATACAATTGCTATGACATTATTCTATTTAATGATTATATTCTTATTTATATGTTTCCATGCTTATTATGACTATATATTTAGTTTAGTATGTTTGTCTTTATATTCAAGCATGGAGTCGTATAGCGCCCATTTAGATGGTCACTATGTGGGTAGTCGACAATGTGTAAACGTGGTGTTTATACAGCCGCTTGTTTCTGCGACATCACCCCATATTCGGGATATGTGGTAGATCGTGGATGTGATACTCCCATTGAGTCCTTTGGAGTCCACCCCGAATGTAGGGCTAGTTGAACTTTGTTACTATGGTAGGTTGGTTTTGTTCCTAATCTTCCTTAGTAATATTCACCATGTGTAGAAATAATGCTTTCATACGATGATGACTAGATGTATTGCACTAATTGTAGTATGCATTGACATGTATTTAGGAGTAACTTAGGAATATTCCATCCTATTCTACCTATACCATGATATTTAGCCGCTTATGACACCCAGCTAGTGGCACACTATTATCTTTGACTTGGAATGTTATTATCATTATTATTATTTATCATTATTTATCTTTACCTTGTGACTTACCTAGTTTGAGTTTAGTATGATGCATATGGTTTACTCTACATTACACCACCGCAAGTGAATCAATATTAAATCATCAACCTACCCATAGCCTACCCCTCTCCTTTTCGGTAGAATATAAATACGATACTGGATAGACTCGGTATCGTGCTACAATTGGGTAATTTATCCGTGCGCGCCTGCATACAAGAATTATATTATTATTGCAAGAGTTTCAAGTGTCATATAAAGAATATCCGTTCACGCATTTCTTTAGCGTTGTGAGCTAGGGGTGACAGACTAGTTTCAGTAGGCAATGCTAGAATGTGTGGTACAACTTTTGTGCCTATCGTGGTGAGATTAACTCCACCATCGATAATGTTGCAAAGTCATAAACCATAACTAACTCCGTCTAACTTTATTAACTCTCACTCGACTTTTTATTGGAATGTGAGATTAACTCCACATCCAAGCTAACTTATTAGATAGATACCATTTATACATTTTGGCGCCGTCCCGGATGTGGATCGCATTAGAGATGTCAACAAGCATTTCCGCGCGCCGTGTCGGGAAGGAAGGGTGCTAGCCAAACCTAAACACACATACATGGATAGATTGATATCACTTGCATCACGTAATGTATCGAGGACCGATCATCAACTACTCCAACAAGGCTTACCCTTGTTTTTGATCTTATGCAGGGTAAATGAATGAATTGGAGTAACCGCCCCGATAATTATATAGACGATCCGTAAATATTAATCGGAAGGGCAAGATCCAAACTTAGAAGGACACCAACACCCTCCGGTTCTGGACGCTGATCGATCAGCAGGGACCTATCACCCGTGTTTGAGGCTATGGTCGATAAGACTCTTCGCGAGTTTTTCGCTCCAACCACGCCAATGTTCTGAGACCGGACCGAAGTTGAGATTGAGATCGAGGCCGAACTCAAGCCCGACTTATTAACATGGTGCAAGCCGCCCGTTTTTTGCGTAAAGGCACACGAAGATGCTAGTGCTCATCTCCAACACTTCTTGGAGATTTGCAAAGACTTTCACCATCAAACATATACCAAGAGATGCAATCCTTTTCGCCTTTTCCCATTCTCACTTTTGGGGAAAGCGGGCAATGGTTCTATGCCAACAAAAAGAAGAATACGTCATGGTCACTTTGCTCCACCGCCTTCCCTAGCAAAATTTTTTTCCCAATTGGCAAGACCAATGCCTTGAGGGGAAAGATTTCAAAATTTTCAACAACAACACGATGAATTGTCCCCGAAGCGTGGGAGCGCTTCCAAGAATACATCTCAGAATGTCCACACCACGGATGGAGAAGTGGTTACTCATGCAGACTTTCTATCATGGGCTCACCACGAAAGTACCCGTGAGACAATGGATGCCGCAGCCAGGAGGTGCTTTCCTTTCACTTACAATCTCCAAAGCTACTGTAACTTGTGGAAAAGATGGCTTCCAACCACGCTTGGAATGAAGATCGTCCAAACCCGCAAGAGAACAAGTGGAACGCACTCAGCCGAAAGAGGTAGACATGCCGGTCGCCAAAATGGACCTTATAATGAAGAAACTTGAGGATAGAGATCCTGAACCAAAGACCGTCATGCAATTCGACTCTCGATGACTTGTGAAGAATGTGGCAACATCGGCCACATGGGCAAGAATTGCCCAGAAATAGAGAGGAGGTACACTATATCAATAACAACAACAACTACGGCCCTCCACGTAATCTTGGATGGAGCCAACAGAGGCCAAGCTTCCAAGGTAACTTCCAAGGTAATTATCAAGGTAATAACTTTACTAGTTTTAATCAACCTTCCTTAAGAGATTTAGTTTTAAATCAAGGTAAAGCTATGGAAAATTTAACTAGAAAATTAGCCTCCAATGATAAAATGTTAGAAACCATAAATAATAGAATGGATAGTTTTTCTTCAACAATTAAAACTCAACATAGCTTTAATAAAATGATAGAGGATCAGCTTTCTAGATTGGCAAATTACGTGGAACTAACCTTACCGGTGAGATACCGGCCAATAGAAGGAAGTAGAAAACCGCAAATCTTGTCGATATATATAATGCAGGTCATTTTCACACGGATTTCCTCAGGAGTGATTGGCTAGATGACTCTCTACCACCTAAGAAAGGAGATCCAGGGAGACCGATCATCACCATCCAGATAGGACCACATGAATTCAAGAATGCACTTTGTGATTTTGGTTCAAGCGTCAACCTAATACCTAAGGTAATTTATGAGAAAATCCATGGTAGGCCATTATTATATACATCTATGTGCTTGCAACTTGCGCACTGGGATCACTATGCTACCCAATGGGTATACTTAGAGATGTTTGTATTAGTTTTGGAAATGCATATGTGCCTGCTGGATTTTTGCAAGAATTGAAACGAGGGGGAAGATGAGAAGGCTCCAATTATATTGGGCCGACCCTTCTTGAACACAACAAAGGCAATCCTCTACGCCCACAAAGGCAAAAGATTTGTTTTGATGTTCAGGGGAAAGAGAACATTTTATTTCAGAAACAAGAAACTTTCTCCCCTGCTCAACCAAGAACACCATACATCTATGAGATGCCAGCCAGAGCCGATGGTGAGGGCCAAGAAGAACAAGAACAGAAATAAAAAGGCAGACCTACAAAGGTAATGATGATTAATCAGGTACGCTCGAAAATGACCATTTACTTAAATCCCCAATGCTACAAAAGTTAGATGATCCAGAGTCCCTACCATACATTGTTCTATTAACCAATGGAATTTCTATAACACTTATTGTGACACGGGCTCTGACATCAACTTAATGGGAAAGGTAACGTATGAAATGATATTTGGTAAGATGCCTTTGCACCCAACATATTTACAAAGCTGCAGATGGCGGACAGGTCTTTTCGGTACCCGGAAGGAATTGCTAAAGATGTACCCTGTGAAGATAAATGATCACTATGTCCCAACCGACTTTTTTAGTCATGGACATGGGAGAAGAACAGGATCCACCAATAGTGCTGGGGAGACCCTTCCTCAACACTACATGCGCCATCATCTACATGAGAACGGGGGAGATCCACTTCCAATTCCCTAAAGAGAAGGTACGCTTGCATTTCAACAGTTATACCACTTATGAACTTCCAAAGAAGAATAGGTCAGCACGAAGACGCCGTCAACAGAGGAAATGGATCATGAATCCAGAAAATCACACCAAGGTACCAGCAGATTCAATAATGGGGCATCATATCAAAGCACACAAAGAAGCCATGAAGGCATTGAATATGAAAGTAAAGGAAGACTCATCATACATCAAGGAAAAACTTGCTCGACTTTCACCAAAAAGACAGTTCGTCTCGCGCAGTGAGTTCTCTGAAGAACTAGGAGAATCATGGGAAGATTATGAAGAAGCACGCAATGAGTATTGGTGGAACAGAGATCAACAAGTTTTCTCCTTACTAGAAGAAGCCAGAAAAGAATTAAAAGCTAAAAAGGTAAAGTCCCTTAAACCTGAATCATCCTTAGAAGAAGTAGAAGAACCTACCACTCCAGACAATAAGGAACAATGGAGTGAGAGAGAGGTGACTCAAGACACCATCAAGAAGAAATATCGATCAAATCATCAGAACCTCCAATTGTGACCACCGATATACCCCGGGAGTAATGAGCTTAAACAAGAAAGTCTTGTTCAGAGGACTTTAATCCCCCGAACCTTCGCCGAAAAGGTAATTCGGTAAGTTATCCATATTTAATTCCCAAAGATTGCATATCTATTTTTACCGGTTGCATAACATATTTCCTATTTGCAATAGAAAAGACAATAAAAATATTTAGTGCTTTGCATGTTTAAAAAAGCCGAAAGCCCCATGTGAGTAAATCCGAGGTTTAACACCCTCAGAGACATTTCTTGTGGTGGCATAAAAATTAAATAAAGATGCATTCATCTTTTCTTGCATACAAATAAGAAATCCAAAAATATATTTCATGCCTGCTAAGAGTCTCGGGTGATAAAAAAGTAACGTGGCTAAACTCTAACCCATAATCAAGTTCCACTAGCTTTGTTGTCTATTTGAGTTTAGCAGATTTCAAAGAGAAGAGACATGATGAGCCGACACCCCTGTCACCATCTACCTCAACTCCCATATCATCGAACCGACATTCCAATCTAGCTTGGGGAGAGCACCCCGATTATCCCGATAAGTATCTCTACTACTACTATTATTAGCTAGATATTTGGTTTGCTTAATTTGCTTTGTTTAGAGTGAGTCTATATAATCTTTAAAGAGTCTTTGTTATAGTATGAATAAATGATTAAGAGAGAGTGTGCACCTTTTACGCTTTTGCTCAACTAAAAAGAACTTAAAAATAAAAGGAGATGATGAATAGTTGTCTGGCCGTAATGTCTTTCAAGTACCTAGCTTTCAAGCTTAATTTCTCTCGAAGCTTAAATGTAAAACTGCTTTAACTTGAGATTTATCCTAAACCTGAAATGTGGATTGCAAATGCTTGCTCTAGAGTTTAGGTGATTTGACGGATATGATATATGAAAGTTTTGAGCTGCTATTTCTCTTGCTCCTAGTGACACTAGATTTACGGAGATTTATCTTTTGAAAATTATAAAAATATACATGATAAGTTCCGTATGATGGAGTGTTGAAATTCCTACCACAACCATATATACATGCTCCATAGATTAGGAAAAACCTTTTGATAAATATATAGGCTGCTTGCTCTGCATTGAGTTTGTTCAACCTTTGTCGACCCTTAGAAACTTGTCATGCTGATGTACACTCCATCCCTCTACCACATATATTCCATTCCACTAGACTCCACTCATATATGCCGCTTCTATCCCGGAAGTGCGCATCCACCATACATTCCCATTATATACATCCACCAAATATGTTCCACTCCTATCTTGGGAGGAGAGCAACCAAAAATATTCCATCCATACCCGGTCAACAATCTTATAAAGCTCTAGTCTATCTCTAAAAAGTTTATTGCAAAAAGAGACTTGGGTTGTCTTAAAAAAATAGAGAAGAGAGAGGGAGATGAAAAACGGACAAAGTGTCCTACGAGGCGAGTAGAGCCTACCTCCCTAAAAAAGAAAAAGAGAATAAAAAGAGAGTTAAAAAATGGACAAGTGTCCGCTGAAAACAATGGGTACTTAGATGCCCGCTCTCCATAAAAAAAAAAAAAAGAAAAAGAAAAGAAATGCAACCCGAGGTTCTCTCAAGTGTTTTCAAGTTTCAAAAGAGATATGATTTTTTCGAGAGCTAGAAAAGAATTAGACTTTTTTCTCATCACATTCATTCCATTCACACCTACCATCATATTTATATTCATTCCATCATGCACATGCATCAAGTGTGACTCGTGACTTTGGATCCATTGTTTGAGCTTACGATATATGCTTAGTAAGTAGATTTAGTTTTTCTCTCCACCTATGAACTCTAGATATAAGCTTTAGATATAGGGTGAGAGAGAAGAAGGCATAGTGCTCTACTGTCTTAGTCCAAAAATACTACATACTATGAGAGAAAGGCAAAACAACCTTATTGCCTTAGTAAGGATCCATCAGTACCACATATGAGACTTGAAAGGGTCATACTGAAGGAACTTTGAGTTTTATTTTGAAAATTAGTAAAAACTCCGGAATGATGGTTGAACAAAGAGTTTGAGACCTAGTGCTTGACTTGATTGTTCTATCTTTCAATTGCCCAAGATCACAAGAAAAAGCTACAAGCTCCATGATTAAAGGTAATATGAGTAAGTTGAAGGTTGAAATAGTTTTTTCCTTTCCGGAGATGAAATTTTGTTTGAAAGCATGTGTACTTTTGAGGTGTGAAAGCGTTGCAAAGAACTCCCCGATCCAACAATGTGGTCTTGCTAGGGACTAGCAAGAGGTAAGCTTGGGGGAGCTTGTTGGTATACCTTATAGCATAAAATATAGAGGTTTTTAAAACGAAAATAAGGGCTTAAAATGAATATCAACATAGTATAGGGGCTTGACTAACATGATTCCACTAGTTTTGGTGATTTATATATTTTTTAGGGATTAAACAGAAAATGCCCAAGAGATTGCAAGCCCTACGACATAAAGACGTATCCGTGACGTAACCCAACGTGGAACCTACACTAGAACATTCCGAAGAGACCGAGAGAGCACCGAGAAGGAAGATGGGGCCCACCGCGCAGCCAGAGGGCGGCGGCGCCCTAGGGCCAGGCGGCGCCGCCCGGTGGGGCCCCCCGTCGCCCCCCGTTCAAGGTCGGTTTAGCACCGCCTATGAGGAGCAATCTAGTCCATCTATCAAGGTCGGTTTGATCCAAGGGCTCTCGCGGCATCCTCTAGGGCTATATAACAAGACCCCCGACCCCTCGGGTGAAACCCTACTTCATTCTCATTCATTCGAAGTCATCCTACTCCAAGTCAAGACCCTAAGCCCTAGTTCCACCATAACCGCAGCAATAGCTATCTAGGCTAGTTCTAGAGGAAGTCAAGTATTATCTTGAATTCCCCGATCGTCAAGAAGTAGCGTAAGCAAGAGCTTCTCGTGGCTTCTCTCTTGTATTCATCATTGTAAGTATTTAGTTAGAATACAATTGCTATGACATTATTCTATTTAATGATTATATTCTTATTTATATGTTTCCATGCTTATTATGATTATATATTTAGTTTAGTATGTTTGTCTTTATATTCAAGCATGGAGTCGTATAGCGCCCATTTAGATCGTCACTATGTGGGTGGTCGACAATGTGTAAACATGGTGTTTATACAACGTTTGCCTCGCGACATCACCCTATATTAGGGATGTGTGGTAGATCGTGGATGTGATACTCCCATTGAGTCATTTGGAGTCCACCCCGCGAATGTAGGGCTAGTTGAACTTTGTTACTATGGTAGGTTGGTTTTGTTCCTAATCTTCCTTAGTAATATTCACCATGTGTAGATATAATGCTTTCATACGATGATGACTAAATGTATTGCACTAATTGTAGTATGCATTGACATGTATTTAGGAGTAACTTAGAATATTCCATCCTATTCTACCTATACCATGATATTTAGCCGCTTATGACACCAGCTAGTGGCACACTATTATCTTTGACTTGGAATGTTATTATCATTATTATTATTTATCATTATTTATCTTTACCTTGTGACTTACCTAGTTTAAGTTTAGTATGATGCATATGGTTTACTCTACATTACACCACTTCGCAAGTGAATCAATATTAAATCATCAACCTACCCATAGCCTACCCCTCTCCTTTTTCGGTAGAATATAAATACGATACGGATAGACTCCCGGTGAAGTGCTACAATTGGGTAATTCTATCGTGCGCTTTGCGGATACAAGAATTATATTATTATTGCAAGAGTTTCAAGTGTCATATAAAGAATATCCGTTCACGCATTTCTTTAGCGTTGTGAGCTAGGGTGACAGACTAGTTTCAGTAGGCAATGCTAGAATGTGTGGTACGACTTTTGTGCCTATCGTGGTGAGATTAACTCCACCATCGATAATGTTGCAAAAGTCATAAACCATAACTAACTCCGTCTAACTTTATTAACTCTCGCTCTCGACTTTTATTGGAATGTGAGATTAACTCCACATCCAAGCTAACTTATTAGATAGATACCATTTATACATTTCGGGCGCCGTCCTAGATGTGGATCGCGTTAGAGATGTCAACAAGGAGAAGCCGCTGCCGCCGCCTTTGCATCACCTAGAAGTGCATCCGGCGGTGCGGAAACTGAAGGAATAGGACCGGGTACTTCTGCCAAATCAGCCTGAATCCTCAGAGGCTTATGTGACTCATCATATGTGAAAGTGTGTCCTGTCACTTGCTCAATCATATGCATGATAAAAGGAGCATATCCACATCCCTTGATAGGTCTCTCTCCACCCCTCTTGATCTCATGCCAGATGAAATCAAATACACTGAAAGGTTGAGTATCCGATGCCATCCTGTAGAGCATATTCTTGGAGTAGTCTGAAATTGTTCCCCTATCACCTGTCTTGCAATCAATCGACACCCTAAACATCCTGTTAAGATAAGCATAGGTAGGGTGAATGCCTCCCACCTTTCCAATCTCAATTCCCTCACTCCTTGGTGGATACATGAAAGCAAGCTGCCTTGCAGGTAAGATCTGATCATGGTGTATCTTATGTTTCTTCAAATCACCATCACCAAAACCAAGGTGTGCTGCAAATGTCTTGTAATCAACGCTGTGCCAGTTACCTTCAGTCATCCAGTGCATCCGTTTGGTATTCTTCTCAACAAACAAGGTAGCATAGAATTGAGCTATGATCTCATTGCACCAGTCATGCCGAAACTGCATAATATCATAAGCTCCAATGCGCTCACAAGCTTCTATGGCACTCTGAATAGATGGCTTCTATAAGTTTCTGGCATGCTGCCAATCAATCCACTGAGAAGGAATAACAACAGATTTTCTAGACAAGATCACACTGCTATAGAAATCCTAGTGAAACATAGTGTGAAACCTATAGTCATATGGGATTTTATTCATACGTCTAGGATCCTTTTTCCTCTCAGTCTTAGTCCTCCTGGTTGCGCCCTTTCCACGGCGATAATTCACTCTTGGGATAAATTCTGGCACTACATTGGGTCGACGAATTTTGAGGGGCCCAAACTGTTCAGGAGGTACTGGCTGCCCTGTCTGAGATAGCTGAAACTCTGGAGGTACCTGTTCATCCTCTATCTCTTCTTCTTCCGGCTCATCATCATACTCATTATCTGATTCACTGTCAGCACTTCTTTGTCCGGACTCATTTGCTATTTCATGGAACTCATCATCTGTATCTGTGTCAGAAGAAGAGCTTCCTGAACCCTCTACATACTGAGGGGCTGCTTTGGAAGCAGTCCTACAAGATCTCCTTACATACTGCACCTCATACCTGCCTTTTTCCTCCTTGACCAGTGACTGGATCATGAATGAATTTTGATCTACTCTCATTCATAGTTGCTGCCCTGTATCCAAATATTTTCACACACAGATCTTAGAAGCATGTCCAAGGGTTTTTTTTTATGTTGCAATTATAGATAGGACAAACTATTCAAGATTTTTCAAGCACCCAAATCATGCCTAGGTCATAAGGTTTGCAATACCATGAGAACAGAATGTACTAGCCATAATATACAATTTAAAATTAGATCGAAGCAAAGAGTGCAGAAAATTCTGCTCTGCTGGTTCCTACTGGACATGTCCGACATGCACGAGCAGCAGCCCTGACCAAGGGCCTCTTTGTTCAATCTCTAATCCAATTCAATCCAAAAATTTACCACAGCTTCTAAGTTACCAATGCAGCATATTCACTAAAGGAATCTGAAATTGAAGCAATATCCAATAGATCGGACAAATTTCGGGATTTGAATACCTAGGATGAAGAAGTTGAAATTGATTTCAAATCCAATCGAGCAGACCCTTCAAATTTGCAGAGAGGACAACATAATCCATCTCCTTTCCTTCTCCTTCATGGATTACGTCACGTGGCTGCTATATTTAGGAAAGGGACATGCGGCGGCAGTGTTTGCTGTGGTGAGGGACTAGGCGGGCATGCGAGCAGAGGCGAGCTGATGGGGCATGCAGCGGCCAGGCAGGGGCGAGCAGCGAGGTTTGGCACTAGCAAGCAGGTGATGCTGGGCAGAGCGGCGGTGGCTGTAGCGCGAGGGGCAGAGGAATGCGATGGGCGGCGCTGGGAACGGTGCGCGGCCGTGCGGCGCTGAGAAGGATGCCGCGGTCGCGGCTCTGGGTACCGTGCGGCGCTGGGAAGCTTCACGATGGGAGATGGGATCGGTCCAGTTGGGCCGGCCTCTAAAGTTTTTTTTTAATTTCGAATTTCCAGCAAAGGTCTCTCTGTTAGCGAGCACAGGGAAGGTAGGACTTGCTCATCTCAGACATGTCCGATAGACATGCTACACATGTCTGACATCAACGGGGTTGCTATTTTCTTTATCCAAAAATTATTTTCTTGATCCGAAACCCCTTCTCAAATAACACTTAGTCCAAAATAAAATATTTCCTTGATCCAAAATCATCATTCACTCCAATCAAATTCCACGAATGTACAGACTTCTTTTCTCAATCATTCCAAGCACACTCTTCTTTTCTTATGTCCATTTTTCATGAATTGAGAGATATAGCATGAGACACAAGAGACCTTTTGTGAATTTAGCTTATATGGACTTGAGAGAATTATATCACGTGTGATTAGACAAACAATCAATCAAGAGGAGCTATAATCACATATGACATAATTGGGTCACAAAGACCAAAACCGAATGATTTCTCAAAAATCACACCACCTATTCATGCTAGTAAGGAAATTTGAAAAACCATCTATCCTATGTCATGCATATGCACAATCTAGCATTTAAAGAGCCTTAGATGCACTTTCAATGCTTAATGTAAAACCATACCTTTGCCTTGAGCCCACAAGATATCCACTAAGAGAGTATACATACATAGCATGACAAACATGAATAATTCCTCACTTGTCGTATGGCCATGCTCTCATAGTAATCAACCCACTTAGACATAGTCACAAGTTTCTGAGAAAATCATGGTGTTGACGCGAATTTAGGGCTTCGCACCAACACACCGAGAGGGCCTTGGACGCCCACGAAGGTTGCTAAACAACCTAGTAGCAGCGAACACCGCAGCATGATCACCCAAACCGATCTAGGGATCGGTAGGGGCAACGTGAGAGCTCGGTGACGGCCGGAAGACCTTCGAACGCACCTCGGAAGACCTGCCGGGAGACGCACCAAGGGTTGTCCTAGGAGCAGCGGATGCGCCTAGAACGCCGGCGGAGAACACGGAGTTCGTCGTCGAACAGCAAGTTTAGGGTTTGGAAGAGATAAAAAGTTGAGAGATATGTTGTGTATAACGATTGGATGTAGATGGGATCAAATCGGCCATGAACCTCTTTATTATATAGAGGAGGGTGGTCTTATCCTTTTTAGGAAACCGCCCTTGGACGTTTCCAAGCATCAAAACCGACCTAAACACGATTGGAAACAAATCGGTTCGGATCTCGTGACGGACACGGGCCTGCGTCGGGGTGACCGGGACGCACGATCGGTCTTGACCGGACGCTCGGCCGACGGGTCCGGCCGAATTTCCGGTAAGGTCTCGCAGCCGGCTCGCGACGCGACCCGGCCGGACGCTAGGACGGACGCTAGACCGGACGCACCCAGCGAAGTCCGGTCGCATTCCGTAGAGCCCTTTTCGAACCTCCTCGAGAATTTGACTAAGTCGGAAATTTGCGGTGACTTGGACCTCCAAAATATGGCTAAGTCACGGAATTTTGCGGTGGGTTAGCCCCTCTAAAAAATATGGCTAAGTCGGATTTTTACCGTGACTTAGACCACGCCATTTTTGGGTGTCAACACATGGATATTAGAATTGCATGGATCAAGATCTCAGTTGCAACCAAACTTGATACTCTGCCTTCTGCCACACCGGACATGTCTGATAGTCATCCTGGACATGTCCGACATGTGTAGAACAGGACCAACTCAATTTTTGCACTTGCGATTTTCTTTCAGCCATAGCATTTCATATGTACCTGCATCTCAACAAATATATATTGCTCTACTAGAGAGCCATTAAAAGCATCATATGGAAAATGATTTTATTAATTAAAGATTCTAGATAGCCATCTCTTGGGAATTTGAGAAAATTCATATTTAGGAATCATTTGACATTTTCAAACCTGATGGCTATACTAGAGAGCTTAGGTACTTGTTACCAATGGTGAGGATGAAGTAGAGGTTGTTAACATATATTTGCCTTCGGGTCAACCATATGAGAGAGCATGATGAATATAGATTGATAGGTTGAGTAGATGTATGCAATTTGATTGCTCAACCACCCCGAAGCCTTCATCTCACTTCCAAGTACCTACATGACCAACCTAAGCACACTTTGGTACCCAACTCTTGTTGGGTCCATTGGAGTTAGTCAACAAGTGCTTAGGCACCCAAATGGCATTGACACTAGTTTGTGGTGAACACATCACCTTGCTAGAACCAATTCCATTTGTGGTCCTCCTAAGCACATAATCATAACCATATGTGTTCGGCTTAGGATTATTACCATTTGGGCAATCATAACTTAGATGCCCCTTTTTCCTACAAGTATAGCAAATGCGACCTTGGTTTGCTTTGTGCTTGTGTTGCTTGTTTGGACATCTATGGATCATGTGTCCCTTCTCATTGCAACCATAACACCTCCTTGTTGCAGCTAGGGCCTTGTTTGTCGACTCCTTGATCCATGAGCCTTTCTTGATTTGGTGGTTCACCTCCTTGCTTGGGAGTTGAATGGTTGGACCATCCTTCTTATCTAGCTTGGCCAACTTGGTGGAAGCTTTCTTGTCGGCGGCTTCAACCTTGTCGGCCCAACTCTTGTATGGACACATAGAGCACTCATGTCCATACAAACCACACCCATAGCACATCCTACTTTTGTGCTTCTTGCTCTTGGTTGTGTTGCCATTCCTTGATGTGTGATTCTTTTGTTGGGTTATAGAGGGAGCAATGTTTGATCCCTTCTCAAGCTTCTTCACCATGTCATCACGGTTATATCTTGAGAAGGTTGTGCTCTCTCCATAACCTTCAAATGCATCACCTCTTTCCTTAGCCTTTCAATTTCTTCTAGCTCTAGATTTTCAATAGACATTTGCTCAATCGAAGATTGGCTTGCTTGAGAGACACAATCATTAGCACAAGGAATATTTAATTGAGGTAGTGTGCTAGTGAGAGAGTGAGTGTGAGGTTGGAAGGATTTTACCGATGTGATAACAACCTCATGCGCTATCTCAAGCATGGAATGTGATTCTACTAGCTCATCATGTGAGCACATGAGATGAGTGTAGTCAACCTGAAGCTCATTGTATTTTCTAGATAGCTCATCAAGTCTTGTCTCTAGATCAATATTTGTCTTTTCTAGTTGAGAGACACTAGAAGAATAGTTAGTAACTAAAGCATGCTCAATTGACAATTTTTCAAACCTTTCATTAGCATCCTTTAGTTCTTCCAACTTGGAGATGAGAAATTCTTCTTGCTTGTGAAGTGATTGCTCTTGCTTCTCAATCTCTACTTCTAGTTCTTCGTTTCTCTCGGTCAACTTCAAGAAGATGTACTTGTCTTTCTTGGTTAGATGAGGAAAGTTGTAATCATCTTCAATCTCAACTTCACTTTCTTTCTCATCTTCAACTTGTGCCATCTTCTTGCTTGTCTCTTGATCTTTCTTGATGGTCTTCTTCTTATTTTTCTTGGCCATGAGACACAAGTGATGAGTGTCTTGAGATACTGAGATTGATTCATCATTTGGTCTCCACTGGGCTTGAGCATCAACAAAAATGGTCGCTGTCGCTTTTCTTTGGTTCAGCCATATCGGACATGTCTGGTAGGTCTACTGGACATGTTTGATAGGTGCGGCCAGACAACACCACATGTGAAGCTTGCACTTCTTGCTCCGGTTCAACACTCATGAGGTTTTGTGAGGCTTCAACACTACATGTAGACACAATGGACGTGTTTTCCATTGACTTGAACTCAAGTGCATCATCATACTTGGATTTTCCATAAAGCTCGATGAGTCTAGTCCAAATTACATGGGCACTCTCCAGAAGGTGTTTGTCCATTGTAAATTGCCTCCTCTAGAACCTCTGCACTCAATGTACTCAACATGACATTAATAGCATGAGCGTTGAGTTGCACACATATCTTTTCCTCTTCGGGCATATTTCGATAGTTGTTCCAATCAACTATGGGAAGAGATATGCTTGCATCCACAATACGCTCAACAAGAGGACTAATAGTCCTAAAAACAGTGAGTACATAATTTGACCAAGATAGAAAGTTTGAACCATCATTTTGGAGAATCACGGGCTCCGGCTCTTTAGGCATCGACATCTTTTCTCACGGCGGTGAAGCTTTTAGTGAGTCCTAGCTTTGATACCACTTATAAGGACCGAGGATGTCGCCTAGAGGGGGGTGAATAGGCGTTTCTAAAATTAACACCTCAAAATCCGGAAACGATTAGTGTGGGAGCTTTCAATTACTCAAAAGCTCCAAATCGGGAGAAATATAACCCCACAAGAGTAAAACCACAGAGAGTATAACAAGTACTAAATAAATCTAGGAGCCACAACCCTGCAACACAAAGATTAGAGCGATGAACGAATAAATTCACCACAGGTAATGAATATCGGACATGTCTGGTAGGTCACTCAGACATGTCTGAGATTCACGGGTTCAGCTTCCAATCCTTTGCTCCAAGCTGCAGGGACCTCCTAATAGTTGTATCTCACAAAATAAACCTGCACACGAGCTAGCACAACCCAAGTGGATCACAAATATCAAATGAGACAAGTTGAGACACGAAGTTGGTTTGCGAAGTTCGGTTCTCTACCGAGAACCTACTCTCCGCTGAGGAGGCTACTGGCAGCCAATGGGCGAGAGCCCTTCTCGACCACGAAGGTCACTCTAGCCGGAGTCTTTTCCAACTCCTTTCCCTCGTTGTAGTAGATGATCCCTTGCGGCGAATCGGGCCGGTACAAACTTTCCGAGGCACACCACAATCTCTTGGGTGCTCTCCGTGACACCTAGCCGCCTAGGACCGAAGAATCCAAGAGAAACAAATGCTAATCACGAGATCGACAATATGCACAAGTGCTCAAGAGGTGGCTTGCTCTCAATTTTGAATCTCACTCAACCCACACTTAGGGGTTTTGCAATTTGGATCACACACTCACTTAGAGAGGGTTGGAGAGTGTTCTCAAGGCTCAAAACGTGTATGCAAGTCAGCCAGAATCAGCAACCCCCAAAGGTGGAGGCTTGGGGATATTTATAGCCCCTTTGAAAAACTAGCAGTTTTATAGCCGTTGGGCTCTGGTAGAGCATCTCGGACATGTCCGATAGGCAACTTCGGACATGTCCGGTAGAACCTGAGACGCGCGGAGAAAAGCTCTATCGGTACAACCGGTCTTCCACCGGTACTACCGGTGTACCATCGGTACCACCGGTGCACCACCGGTACTACCGATTATCGCAAACCAAATTAGAGAAATCTGTGATGACCTAGCTCAACTCAGACATGTCCGGTAGGCCTCTCGGACATGTCTAATGTGACTGATCACAAAGACACTAAAGTTAGTTTAAAGGCACTCTTTTCCCTATTCTCTCATGGGTTGGCTTGAGCACTTATTTATATAAATCTATCAACATGATGCATCCTCTTAATAGTACGGCATGCCTATTAACTCAATCTCAAATGAAAAGGAACTTGAAGCTCTTGAGTTGAATTCCTTCAAACCCGAAATGCCATATCTTTCAATCTTTATCCATTTGAGGGTGCCAACCATGTCATCTTCTTTTTACCTTGAGCAAAGCCATCTTGAGCTAGTGACTTGATCATATACAAGAATTTGAGTTGCACTCCAAATATGTCAAGTCACTCTTCTTCAAATGTAACTAGGTTTTGAATCTTCATCTCATGACCAATGGCTTGATTTAGCTTGGACTAAATGCAAGTACTTCCTTCTTCACCTTAGCTAGGTTCTTGGTCGATTTGTCGCTTGTCCTTCACCTTTGCTTAGTACCTCAAAGCCTTTCCTTGCTTGCTATCTTCACTACCTCACACCAAAACGTCACTTGATGTTGAATCCAATGAATAGCTTTATCTTCTTAATCTTGTTTGTCAACTAGCAAGCTCCAAATGTGAGACCAATCAACATGCAATCTCTCTTTGTCTCATTTCACAAGACATGTGTCATGCTAGCTTTATGATGGATGATAGAAGTCCCACACTAGATAAGCCTTTTACATGAAATCCATTTGCATTGTTGTCTTGTGTTTGAACTAGATTGTTTCCAACAATACATCATTTTGGCTTCACACACTATAGTACAAGTACGTGTGAGATAATCCATATCCCGTCAACACTTAGTAAACACATTAGTCCTTTAATCATGTTGTCATTAATCATCCAAAACCCACTAAAGGGCTAGATGCACTTTCACATCTCCTCCTTCACCATTCCCTCTCGAAGTTCGGCTCCATCAACACTATCATCACGTGGTGAACGCATTACCTAGATGAGATGCATAATGCAAGTATATGAATGCAAGGATTGGCAAACTTATCAATCCAAATCATTCAAGAGCTCTATTCAAATCATTATAACACAATCATCATATTCTTAAGAAAGCAATCAAGCTTATCAATCAATTCAAAGCAACATTGACCTACAATGGATAGTCAAGCAAATAAAGCATAACTAGAGATTTATAAGTCCAATGGACTTGCAAGAGGATGTACTAGACATCTTATGAAATTGTCAACAAATCATCTTCAATGATCACAACAAGATTCATGAGTTATATATGTCAAAAATGCAAACCTCCGTCGATCACCCAGTCACTACCTACTCCCGACGCCAACTAGGTCGGTTGCCTAGACATGCGACACTCGATGTCTGGCTTCTACGTGTTTTTATGGAACAACCTAATCTCTTGGTCATCTAAAGGGAAATCGAGGTCTCCTAGAGGAGTGCTAAAGCCAAATATCGCGTTGTCACCAACAAAACCTGCTGAGCGTATTTGGTCGCTATGACTCCTCGGTGAACTCGGCTCACGACATCTCTAAGGCAATTGTCGCCATTGTGACAAAGTATTAGTTGTCTACATGTATGCAAACCCGATGCATCACAAGAGGACCAAGCACATTGAGTGATGACCAAGCACATTGAGCCAAACATCCACTTCATTCGGGGATGCATTCAAGTAGGCAATCTTTGTTTTCTTCACGTACCCACTAGTGAACAAGTATGCCAATGTGATGACCAAGGGCTTGCTGACTTTGCCGTTCAAGGTGTTTCACTCCAGTCTATGTGTTGTACTTGTACCCATGGCCACTACCTCATAGACTGTGGGGGTGTGTTGAGACACATGGTTTTGTTAGTGTCAGGCGCGATTAAAAGGTCCTAAATGGCTAGAGGAGGTGAATATCCTATGAAATTTTCTACAAGAACACTCAAAGAATTTTGTTAGTCAACAAGATGGTGAAGCGAATTTTGTGGAGCTATACAAGGGTTGCAAGCCACCTATACTTCAATTCTAATATTGCTACGATCTCTAGATCACAATCAAGGCTATGTCACTAATTTACTCCTAGGTGACCACACTAAGCAACTAGATATCTACAAGCTAATCAACTAAACAATATGTCTCTACACAAGCTACACAAGATATATATGTCAATGTGAATACAAGAGGAGTTGATAGCTTTACCACTGGTGTGGCAAGAAATAAATAATAGTAGTACATAAAATTAAAAGCGTAGATTCTTACCGAATTACCTTTTTATTGTGAAGCTCGAGTAATTGCGCCCTCGGTGGATATAATTAGTTGATCAAGTCCACCTTCCCGCTACTGGAGATATTATTGAGTCTTTGTCTTCATTGGCTTCTACAAGAGAGGCTTGCTCCGGTCGTGGCTTGAAAGTGAACTTTTCTTCTTGTCCATTAATAGTGAATTTATTTCTCCAACTCCAACGTCAATGTGAGCATTGAGTGTACTCAGTAGAGGTCTTCCGAGTATGATTGGTGTTCTTATATCTTCTCTTTCATATCAAGCACCACAAAGTCAACTGGGACAACAAAACTTTGGATTTGTATTTGGAACATTCTCTCGCTATTCCAATGGGATAACAGATTGATTGAGTGTCGTGAAGTCGAGCTTGTCAAAGATTGTCTTTGGCATGACACTGACACTAGCTCCAAGATCACATAATGCACTCTCAAAAGTGTGACTTCCGATTGAGCATTCAATAGTAGGATGTCCAGGATCCTTCTTCTTGATAGGCACTGTATTCAATATTGCCGCACTACACACCTTTGTCAGCTGAATAATTTCAGTGGTAGGAAGTGGCCTTTTGTTATTGAGGATGTCTTTAAGATATTTTGTACAAGTAGGCACTTGCATGGCATCCATCAATGGCACATTGATGTATAACTTCTCAATCACTTCTATAAACTTTTGAATTGCTCATCATTCTTGGGTCTTCTCTCTTTTTCCGTCTTGGAAATGGTAAGTGTTGTGTATCATGATAATCATGTTGCATCTCATGATCTTGTGGTGTAGCTTCTGCCTCTGATTCAACTCTCTCTTCTTTAGCTTCCGATCCCATGCATTGCTATCACTGATTCTGAAGGCTTTCGTGCTCCCTTAGGATAAGGTGGGTCACATGTGGATTTACCTCTTCTTGTAGTGATGTTATGAACTTCTTTGGTAACTAGGAGCAACAGGCAATCTTGCAAATAGATGCAACACCTGAGACTTTATCTTTCTATTAAAGGCATATTGCTCTTGAAAAGAAGATGAGAACTGATCCATCTTTGCATTAACACTTTCTAATATATTATCATGGGCAGAACCATCTCATTAACTCTTGATTGCTGAAGAATTAGCTCTCGTAGAGGAGGTTGTTTAGCCTTGTACTCTCCTTAGTACTTGCCCTGAATGATTGGTTTATTTTGGCTGAATTTCTCCTTGATCCTTCTGTTGTGAACTAACAATACAAAGATCCTTGGAGTCCGAGACTCCAAACGCTTCCCTCTTCTAGTTTTGTGCATAATATGCACCTTGAATGGCTTGTCTAGCTTCTTTGTATCTTGCTCTTTCCTCAAGCCAATCCATTAACACATTCATCTTGGTAGACACAAAGACGTGCTTCTTTTGAAACTTCTTCACTTTCATGGCATGGTTGAATGTTGCATGATGTCCATCCATGATTTTCCCGTTATTTTCTCCATTGTTTCTTGGGCTTCTCCAAGAGTGAGGGACATGAACGACCCTCCAGCCAGTAGCATCGAGTTGTTCTTGTGATCTTCCGATTAAGCCATGGAATAAGAAGGTTTGTATGAGTAGTCATTCTTCCATTCCATGATGTGGGCAATCTTGAATATAATCTTGAAAACCCTCCCATGCATCTAGAATAGTTTCTACCTTTAACTGTTGAAATGTTGTGATTCTCGCCTCTCATCATATTGGTCTTGCTAGCTAGAAAATACTTCTCTAAGAATGCTTCGGCACATAATGCCCAAATAGTGAATCGCTTCTTCTCCATGTAGAACCAATGATTCGCTCTTCCCTCCAATGAGAATGGGAACAAACGAAGGAGTATTATTTCATGTGGGACGTTCTTGATGGCAATGGTGCTACAAATCTCCGTAAAGTTCTACAAATGAGTAGTGGCATCTTCATGTTGCTTCCCACTGAAAGTGATGTTTTGAATCAAGTTGATAAGGCTTGGCTTCAACTCAAAGTTTTCCTTGATATTCAATTCTAGTCCAACACGAATATTCTCAATGCTAGAGCCGATAATTCATGTAGAGTCTTGGTTGCCATAGCGTCAACCGACTTCAAATCCTCTTCTTCAGATCCGCTTGATAATAAATTGATGAGAAAATGATGATCCACAACTAATTATGATCTTGCCACGAAATAAAATAAAAAGAAAAAGAAAACAAAACAAGGGTGATCCTGCTAAAGTAAAGGTTATGATTTTATGTACCAAATTTTTTAATCTAGAGCCATATTTACTCTTCCTTCCCCGGCAATGGCGCTAGAAATGCTTGTTGGCATTTCTAAACGTCGTCAAATTAAGGGTAGGTAGAACCTAACTCCTCAACGACGCCTAGAAACACTGGGTATAAAATAAATCTACACTTACATTGTCACATATAAAATATTATTATATCAAGCGCAAGATATAAACTGGAAATAAACTCTATACCACTATAGCACTTCACCTAGGATGAACAGGTATCATAATTTATATTTTCCCAAAGGAAGGACTGTGAGGCAATATTCATATGACTCATGGCAATTCTATATTTTATGTACATAAAATCAATCATTCCAATACAATAGCGAGGGGTGAATGGAATGGATAAATAATAAATAAATCAAGATAATAATAAAAGATAATAAAGATAACAATAAAAGATAAATCGATGCCTAGGGTATTCCATTGAGATGGAGAGATATAGAGACTCACTAAATTTTAGTATAGACTATCATGGTTATTCCGAGATAAGACTTCAAGTAACTACCAATCATCAAGTCAAAGCATAGCATGTAAAATATTCTCATGTATAGCACAAGCAAATCATATTATATAGCAAGTGGGATATCAACTAAGGAGGATTTATAATGAGATAAACTAGCCTCCTTCGCGACCACATCCTAACGTTAACCATATATGGGAGGAGGACTATAAAAGACTCAATAAGGTTGTCACCCTCACGAACTACTCGAAACTCCAAAGATACAACGGTCATCCGTAGATAACTTATATCTAAGCACCATGCCTACATATAACTTATGACTTAACCCCCTCGAGATAAAGGCTAAGTTGTCCACGATCTCAAGCATATAATAATCAATAACTAGAACTATATCAAATATCAAACTAGAATATACTAAGAACATAACAATCAATAATATAAGAAAATAAAGCTTAATTGTAATGAGAACTCAAGATAAATTTATTACCGAATATCTCCAATATAATAGATCTGAAATCCTAAGCCGAGCTCACAATCTCCTTTGAACAATTAGACAATCTACTACTCGATCTACGAAGAACTAGAGCTCTCTAATCTTCTAATCTCTGGAAACCCTAGTACTAAACTTTCTCTCTAATTACAATGTATCTAAACCCTAAATAATCTGAGGACTAATGAATTAGGGTTTCAGGGGGTAGCCATGCCCCTTCTTTTATAGCCCCCTTGGATGAATCTCGGCCCTTGGATCAAATCGACTTGATTGGACGGACTAGATCAACTCCATAGGTCGGTTGTAGGAACATGCGAGGCGAGGACACGTGGCATGCTCGGGGGTGCCGCACGGCAACCCCCCATGCCGCCCCGGCCCCACCAGGAAATGGGTGGCCCCGTCCTTGGCGAGGTGTCCTCTCTTCTTATTTTGACCCCCGGAATTTACTCCAATGTCCTGGATTTGATCATTTTCTTCTATTTCTTAATTTACTCTCTTTTCGGCTCTTTTCCGGGATTTTCTAGGTTCTTCCCGCAAAATAGTATATGCACCAAAACTCGTGAAATTTGTTAGTAATAATAATATTTATCTAGCATTGATCCTTAGTTGATGGATTAAAACATATATAAAAATGGTGAATAACTACCATCAACAATAGTGCCGCTTATTTTCTTTATAGATGAATATGCGTGCTCAAGGAACACGACTTGCTTCGTAGAGCACTATTACTATCTTGTCTTACAAAAAATGATAAATTACGTTTGTTTATATCCCTCTTTTCCCTGAACTTTTTTTGTTCTTTGCCCTCGTTGTTTTGCGTAGTCCTCATAAACCGCCTATTACAAGACTGAATTGTATGATATTATCCTGGCATGGACATTTTTAATTGTAGATACTAGATACTGAACTTGACACCTAACGTAATCTTTGCTATAATGTCGTTATCGTGTGTGTTTGTCATAGGAAACCGCAACAAAATTCTTCTACTTATTTTCTTTATGGATGAATATACATGCTTGAACTTGATACCGATCGCTACTATAGCTAGAATATTGTTGTCTGTTTGTTTTTGACTTTTGTCATAGGAAGCTGCAACTACCGTTGCTTATTTTCAATAAATAGGAGTGTTCCGTAAAACACGAATGCTCTATAGAGTAATACAACTATCTTGTCTTACAAAAACTGTTCCTATTAAATGAACTGTTGCCAAACTACAGATTTGTTTATATTCCTCTATTCCTAAACTTCATTTTTGTATGATCTGTCCCTCTTTGGTTTGTTTAGTTCGATAGATGCCTATTATAGAATTGAACTGTATAATGATATCCTCACATGGATATATTGATTTGTACATCTTGAACCCGACACCGACCGTCGCAATGTTGTTATCTATGTGTTTTTGTTGTACAAAATTACAACTACATAGTCTTCGCTTATTTTCTTTATAGATGAATATGCGCGCTCAAGGAACACAAGCTTCTTCCTAGAGCACTACTACTATCTTGCCTTTACAAAAATGATGAACTATAGTTTGTTTATATCCCTCTTTTCCTGAACTACTTTTTTTTTGTTCTTTGCCTCGTGGTTTGTGTAGCCCTCATAAAGCGCCTATTTCAGGACTGAATCGTATGATATTATCCTCATATGGACATTTTGAGTTGTAGATACTAGATCTTGAACTTGACACTGACTCGTAATGCTATAATGTTGTTATCTACGTGTTTGTCATAGGAAACCGCAACAAAATTCTTCTACTTATTTTCTTTATGGATGAATATACATGCTTTGAACTTGATACCGACCGCTACTATAGCTAGAATATTGTTGTGTGTTTGTTTTTGACTTTTGTCATAGGAAACTACAACTACCGTTGCTTATTTTCTTTATAGATGAATAGGAGTGTTCCAAAGAAACACGACTTCTTTGTAGAGTAATACAACTATCTTGTCTTACAAAAACTGTTCCTATTAAATGAACTGTTGCCAAACTACGATTTGTTTATATTCCTCTATTCCTAAACTAGATTTTTTGTGATCCGTGCCTCTTTGGTTTGTTTAGTCCTCATAAACTACCTATTATAGAATTGAACTGCATAATTTTATCCTCAGATGGATGTGTCGAGTTGTAGATACTGACACCTGACTGCTACTATAATGTTGTCATCTGTGTATTGTTAATTGTCATAGGAAACTGCTACAAATTCTGTTGCCTATTTTCTTTATAGATATATTTGCTCAAGATAGAACAATAATCGCTGCTGTACCTTCCCCCCCAAGGAAGATTGGGATGCTTTTATTGATGTGAAGAGAAGTGAAGAGGCCGAGGCAACAAGTGCGAAATACAGGCAGCTTAGGGAGAAGAGCAAGTATGACCACTGCCTAGGGACAGGAGGTTATGACGCAAAGCATCCAGTCCGGGCGAAGGAGGACGCGGACTTAGCCGACAAAGGAATCCAGAATCCTTGGGCCCAATTTCCACAGAACCGTGCTATGGATTTTTTCCGTACCTGAGCGGGGCATCGGTAGTGTCAGGTGACAAGGCTGAAATTGTTTGGATCTATGAGGACGCTCGGATTAAAGCTGAGGATCTTTTATAGCGGGCAGCCCATGGTTGTTCTGAGGGCGCTGGTGTAAGGGGAAAGTGATATGCTCACGCACATCCCGGGCACAAGAAAACGGGCAGCTAGCGTGTGCGTGGGATGTCTAGTTGGTCTGGTTGGAAGATTTGGCCGGAGTGCTCCGGCATGTACAGAAAGAAGAGGAAGTCTCCAAGTGCGGAGGTCGAAGAAGTTAGAGCAGAACTTGAAGCTCAAATACATGTGCTCAGAACTAAGGTGGAGGCGTTGACATCACGAGGTGATGGTTCATCGCCTGACAACAACCCTAGCACTGGTGGTGGTGTGAAGAGCAGCTGCGGCTCAGCCCAACCCAGGACGCGCAGCCCATCCGAATGCCGAACCGGATGTTGCAGTTGAGATACTTTCCACGTCAGGACCATGTACCCTTGGAGCAGAGGTTGACGGTTTTCACGTAGAGGTAGCAAGAGGAAAGGTACACCCGAAACAACGAGATCTTGGGGGTCAACCAATACTGAAAGGACATACTGTCGTATATATTGATTATGTATATCCAAGATTTGAGGATACAGAACTGAATATGCCGGCAGGCGAAATTAGGACTCTTGGACAGGCTGTGCATAAGAGGATCCAGTGGAGCAAAGCCTCTACTACTATAGAACCCCCAAAGCAATCTTCTTCTACCACACCAAAGCCTCCTCTGCCTGCTTTCGTCTCCTCAGTGAAAGTCAATCTAAAGGACCGTTTGCCACGCAGCTTAAATAGGAATGCCAACAATGATCAAAGTCCCTCTCGAGTGCAATGGGTGGGAATGCAACGACTAGCTTGCATGCCAATGATGATCAGAGTCCCTCTCAGGGTGCAGTGGGTGGGAATTCGGCGACTCGCTTGCATGCCAGTGAAGGTCAGCATGCCTTGCAGAGTGCATTGGCTAATAATGCGGAAACTGGCTCTCAAGGCAAGGACGATTAGAGTGGCTCGCAGACTGCAGGGGCTGAGAACGCGGGGAGTGGCTTGCTTGACAAGAATGTCTAGAGTGCCTCTCAGAGTGCAACGGCTAAGAATCAGAAGTGTGGCTCAACAGCAGGACGACATGGTCCAAAGAAGCATGTTTCAGGCAAGACAAAGCTTGGAGCATCCAACAGTGACAGCACATGTTCCCAGAAAACATTGTCCCCTATGACCAGAAGGGCTTCGAGTTCCTGTTAGTACACACAGGCCAACCCTAAATACCAGCATGGACATGTAATCCTATCTCCCAAAGTGCTTCGCAAGGCAGGGCCTTCTTTGTTTGCTCTTCATCAGGTGGTACACGGAAGCACATGCAAACAAGCAACACCAGGCGTTTAATGCATCGCCAGAAAGAGGCCTTTTGGCATGACACATACGAAGGGGCTAGGATCAATGTGGGTTTTCGACGACTTGTTTGACCTCATGACATTGGATGGATTGGATGTGGCTATCCTTCGCTGCATGACACTGTGAGTACAATTTCTTCTATTGTGGACTCATTCGGGACACCTCTTCATCTATTTGCTTGCTAAATTTTCCATGCTTCTCTATTCCTAGATGCCTGCACACAGAAGCTAGGGCCAGGTCTTTGTCATCAGTTGGCTTTCTTGATCATGAGCTATTGACCAACGAAGCTCGAACGGTGGGGCTGACAATAAGGGCATCACATATCTAGAATGGAGCCTAAGGAAACATATTGACAAAGAGTTACATATTGACAAGGAGTTTGTCATTTTCGCGCATAACCCAAGCCAACACTGGATTGTTGTTGTCATCGCTAGCAAGTGGCGTAAGGTAGATTCGTTGAGCAGCTATAGGTCAGATACTACTCGACTGAAAGCTGCAATAATGCAGTGAGTGTTTCCTAACCGACTACTGACCCATGCATTTTTTTCTTATTTATCTTACTAAGAATAGAAAAAAGAATGTGACATTTTACTCATGTGTAGGGTTACTGAGCGAATTTACAACCCCACAATAGGAAGGGGACGAGGACAAACCACCAAAGAAAGTCGATTTTACGGTTCACTCCAAATACACAAAAGTAAGTAGTGCTTCACTTGGAGTTATGCACTTTGTATGTTTTTCCATTCAGTGAATAACCACTGTGTTGTTCATATGTTTGCAATGCCTGACGCAATCTGATGCGAAGACATGTGGGTTCTACACGGTGCACCACATGATGACTGCGATGGATCTAGTTCATTTGGATCGTCCCGAGGTAACTTGAAGTGCAGCTCCATCTTGTGCCCACCTTTGTTTGGCAATAAAGACCATGTGTACAACAAACACTTATGCCTACATTTCTTTGTATTAGGAATTTGACTTGTCCGAAAATTCAATCAATTTGGAGGATACTAGAGAGAAGATCGCCAAGTTTATTATAGAACGGATCATCAGCCCCGAAGGCTAGTATTTCCTTTTCGTCGTGAGTTGCTTCGTTTCCCTTTTGCCGCATGACGATCTACCGGATACATGCATGTGAACCGTGTTATTTGTGTTGTGAACAATCTGAGATATACACGTGAATTTTCAATGTTCTTTGGCGTCTCGCCATTTGTTTGTGATCGGACTGTGTATATGTATTAAATATATATTAATTAATAATATAAATGTTGTGGTCTCCGCAAACGTGTTTGTAATGTTATCATTAACCCGCACCCATCTCATCAGGTGTGTAATATCTGTACAACTACAGCACCACGGGTACGTGCTAATGCGTGTCGTAGGATCCAGGTCAATTTCGACGCTGCGTGGCCCGAAAAGGTCGTAATATCTACACAATTACAGACCACCGTTGTTGATACGCATCGTAGTTTTCACATTGTTAAACAAGTTGTTGGCGGTCATTATCGAAAGTATATTATGCCGCCAACTTATATCCAATTCATGAAAAAGGGGCAAACTTATGTTACATATACCTTTACTTCTAACCTAGTTCCACTTGTATTCTAGAAATTATGTCTTGCAGGTATAAAAGTGGAAACAGGTACAAAGTCGCCAAATAAATAAGAAAGCGCATTGAATAAAAGACGCCAAGGAGTGGATTGAGCAAAGAGGACCAAACCCCGCGCACAATTTGGCCCATGCACCACCATAGGCCCAACATATGGGACGACAAAACGCCAAGAAACAGAGAAGGCCGGGGCCGAGGGGCGCAGCCTGGGGGCCGGCCGGCCCCAAGGGGCGGCGGTCGGCGCAATATTTCGGCCTCCCTTCCCGCCCTTTCTCGGCGGTTTGGAGCGAACTTCAAGCGGCGGTTGCATGTAGTGCAAACTTTCGTTCCCGCCAAGAACATTTCGAAGCAAGGAGAGCCCTCCATTCCCTCCTCCTCTCCACTATATAAAGAGAGGCACTCCTCACTTGTAACACACACAACAACACACTACACATTGTTACATTCTCACCTTGAGCACCACTCTCTCCCCTTCATTAGTTTAGTGTTAGCATTTGAGTTAGGCGGAGCTTCAAGGAGGGCTTGTCTCCTTGGAAGGATCTTTTGGTAATTTTATTATGAAGTTCTTTCCTTTATTCAAGTCTCATTATTTATATCGCAATGCATATGAACTAGAGTATAGTTATCCTCATGTTATATTCATATTGTGCCAACTAGAGTATAGTTAGTATAATGTGATAATTAACATGACTAACTTTAGGCTAATTGAATCATATTTTATTCTTGGAACGTAGTAGAACTAAGTTCGAGTGATGGTCTGGTGTACCTTCGGGTTTACCTTTACTCTTTCCCCGTCGATCCGTAGGGTCGGGGTACCTTGAGGGAGTTTAGGTAGTTCTCTATAAATGTAAGCATGGTGCTTAGGTCTATAGGGAATCATCCGGGAAATGCCGGCATCCCACGGTAGTGAGGTAGGCGGCGAGAGGTGTGACAACTCTGTTCGCCCTTTGCACTCCTCCACGTCCGGGTGTTGGGTTGGAGTCTTATCAAGTGCAACCGGCTGGCGGATACCAGCCGCGGGCATCTCCTCATCACTTTAGCCCATCTCTGCTATGAACCATGAATGACATATGTAGACTATAGTCTGACGCATTGGCGATATTAGAATAGCCAACTCAACATAGATTTTCTCTTTAATGTTATTTTCTATTTATTTCCTTCTAGTGCTCAAGAAGTGTGTGTGTCACCACTATCTCCAATATTATTGTCACTTACCCCTGTACATGATTAGTGGCTATCCATACATACATTGTGGGCTATCATCATCATATTAAATCCAAACCCGCCTTCCCATGGGAAAATATAAATGAACGATACCCGATTACTCACCGGGTGAAATGCTACGATGATAGATCCGTGCGCTTGCGGGTTGACCCCTTGCAATATTCAATTTATCTATCACCGACGTTCTCTCAACGTTATCATAATATCTAATCCTAGTAATAACGTTAAGAAACGCCAACAAGCATTTTCGGCGCCGTTCTGTCGGGAAGGCAAGGTTAAAAAAATAAATAAAGATGATCATAACCACATGTATGGATGATAGCCCTAATCTTTGCAGGCTAACTCTTTTTGTTTTCTTCTGTTGTGGATGAAAACAGGATAGTGTATGACTGGTCGCAACCTGCGCCGAATAACTTCGCGACAATCCGTAGAGGCTTTCGGAAGGAGTCGGGTTCAACCTACTCTTCCCCGTCATCACTCCCGAGGAGGTTGCACGGTCATCCAAGTACCATCTTCATCAACACTCATGGCCACCAAGACATTGCGTGACTACTCCGTCCCCCGTCGTGGGCAATGTCCCGATTGGCCCCCCGTGTCAACTTGGGCGACAAGAACTTTGAGTTAAGGACTGGCCTCATCACAATGGTACAAGCAAGTCCATTCTCGTGGACTACCAAGCGAGGACGCAAATGCTCATCTCCGTAACTTCTTGAGCCTGGCGACACAATCGTCATCAAGGACGTTGAGCCGGATGCAATCGGGCTCGCTTGTTTCCCTTCTCCCTTGTGGGGAAAGCGAAGCAATGGTTCTACAAGGACAAGGAGGTTGTCAAGACTTGGAGTAAATGCTCCACCGCATTCCTCGCAAGGTTCTTCCCAATGGGCAAAACCAATGCCCTCGCGGGCAAGAATTTCCAATTTTCGCCAGACAAGAACGGAACCCATACCAGAAGCGTGGGAGAGGGCGCAAGAGTACATCCTCGCCGCCCACACCATGGCATGGAGAAGTGGCTCGTCCTTTCGAACTTCTACAATGGTCTTACGACCATGTCGAAGGGCCACATAGATGCCGCCTGCTGGAGGGGCGTTCTTATCCCTCACCGTTGAGAAAGCGTAAGCACTCATCGAGAAGATGATCGAGAACCAAAGCGGGGAGAAGAACGGGCCCCTCGAAAAACACAAAAAGGTATGCACACACAAGAAAGGGAGCGGAGACCGCTTGCTACAAAGATCGATCTCCCCGATGAAAAGACCGGACGACCAAGCTCCGTCAAAGCGGTGCTACACTCCCCATGGACTCACATATTACATGTGAAGTCTGTGGAGAGGTTGGACATTCGGGAAGTTCTTGTCCCAAACTCGAGAAGAGGTAGCCTTCGTCAACAACGGATTTCGTCCAGATAATAACAATGGGTGGAACAATCGAGAATCGCCCACAAGGAGGTAACATTTACAATTCTGGTTATAATTCCAATTTCAATCAACCCTCCTTGAAAGATCTTGTTTACGGTCAAGCTAAAATTAATGAAAGCTTAAACAAGAAATTATTGTCTAATGATAAAATGCTTGAAAATGTGAACACAAAATTAGAAACCCTATCTTCTCGTAGAAAGAATCAATTGAGTTTTAATAAAATGATAGAAACCCAAATAGCTCAACTAGTCAGCAGCTTGCACCCAACATGGTAAAAGACTCACCCGGAAAGCCGAGGGCCCCATTGAATCCGTTAACATGGTAACAATAAACAACACACACTCAGTAAACGGGTTATCTGGGATGTCGTTGTGGACTCACCTTTAGCAGAGAAGAAAGAGGACCGGGGAGCCCAACGATCACTGTGCTCAATAGGCCCATATACGTTCGGCAACGCCACCGTGATCTAGGGGCAAGTGTCAACATCATGTCAAAGAAGGCCAATGACACGCTCCTACACTTCCCATTGTCCCGCACCAAGACCAAACTCGTAATGGTAGATCAAACAAGAATAAAGCCGGAAGGAATTCTTCGAGACATTCGGTAAGGGTGAAGGATAGCTACGTCCCCACGAGACTTCATCATCGTTGACATGGGAGAAGAAGATCACGTAGCATTGTTGTTGGGGAGACCATTCCTCAACACAACAAATGCTACTATCCATGTTGGCAAGGGAAGGGTCGACTTCGAATTCAGGGACAGTGGTCCAATGCCTATTCAATGGATACAACGGAAGAAATCGAGAAGAAGAAAAAGGTTGAACCCCAAGTAAAGACAAAGTCAAGGCAAAAGGACCCTTTAAAACAGACGACGGACAAAACCAAAGAGGAAGTTGTAAATTGTTCTCGCCAAGAAGGAGGAAGAACGTACCCCTACAACCCCGAGAAGATTCAAGAAGAAATAAAGTCGCCATCGCCTACCACGTCACCATCCAAAAATACGAAGAAGGCATGGCGTGTGAAGCAAGCCTAAAGGTAAGCCTCACTAAAGGTAAGAAATAAAGATTTTCCTTCTATAAATTTATTTTCCTCATATTAAATTATTTAAATTCATAACCTCTTTACTTAATTAATTTCCTTTTTACCATAACCTTTAATATTAAAAGAATTCCTTTTCATATTATATATTCACGCCATATTAATTAAAATATAAAAATAATAATATATATAGATTGATAAGATTTTATACTCTGAATAAAACTTTATTCCAAAAAATTCTTAAACATTTATAAAATGAGAGAAAATGAGAAAATAAAGTTACGTGTCGAACCCGACCGTTGCACCACTGCACAACGGTCGAATTCGACCGTTTGAACACACCTGCCAAAGCAGGGCGACAGAGGGCCCAGCATGGGGCCGGCCGCCGCATTGGGCCGGCCGCCCCCCTGGCAGCGCCTCCTGTCACGGGCCAAACGGTCACGAGCACTAGCCGTTGCCCTCGTCCAAGTGTCGGGGGTGCGTCGTGCTATAAATTCGCGAGGTGGCCGGGAGAGCTCTCCACCCCTCTCATTCTCACTCCCTCACTCTCTCATTTTGCTACTTGCTCACTTCTTGCACTCCGCAAAGCATTTCCAAAGCTGTAGTGCAAGAACACCAAAGACACTCTCTCTCACAAGCTCTCTCTCCCAAGTCTCTCCAAGAGTAAGCACTTGTTTCCATTCCGTTCGCTTTTTGTTCACTAACATGCTTAGGAGAGCGGCAAGCGCGATCAAGAAGGGCGTGAGAAGAAGCGCGAGGCTCTCCCAAGGAAGTTTGAGTACACACTTCGACAACACCGAAGCATACGAAGAAGATGCACCCTCGCAAGAGCAAGAGCAAGAGCAAGAACAAGCACCCACGGGGATGACGATCGAGGAAGCCGACGCACCGCACCTCGACCTGGAAGGAGAACGGGAGATGCAAGCTTACAACATCCTCAAGAACCGAGACTTCGCTCCCACTCCTCGCTTCCCCGATGACATCCTCGAAAAACTAGGTATGGATATCGAATTCCCCATCATTTGGAAAACTATTGGATGGTCCGGGATTGCTCCCCCGATGAGCCAGGCTCGCCTCCCTCACCATCCAATTTCTAGGATCTTTGGAAGTTCATGATCAAGGTGTTAGCTTCAGACTTTTTGGTAAATACTACTATTACACTTGGCAAGAACGGCTAGGCACATAGGCTTTGATGCTAAGAAATGTTGCACAAACTTAGTCGTTGTTTTTACCGTATTTTAATCGTGCCGCCTTTTACACTGAAATCTCCACCATAGTTCCTACAGATCCTAGGTTTCGCCCTTCTAATGCCAACATACATCATCCAACATTGAAATTTATGCAAAAATGGATTGCCATAACTTTGTTTCCTAGGCATGAATTTCACCGTCTTTTAGATGTTGAGATGCAATGCCTCTATGCCATAGTTCACAAGAGAAAGATTGCTCCTGTAAAAGAAATCATAAAATGCATGCTTAGCAATTTTAAACAATCCACACCTGTTTATTGTACCTCTCTTGTGACGAGGATTGCTAGTAACATTGGTGCATTGGAAGGCGAGAATGTCACATACCTAGATACTCCACCTCTAGAAATTTCAATATCACACCTGATACAAGGGCACATAATAAAATTTGATGAGAATGACCACGAGAAGATTATCTATTATTTTCCGGGATATATAAATGAGATTCCGCTCCCTAACCCGGAACTCTCATTATATAAATCCCCATCACTCACCTTCGCTCTAGTTGAGCTAGACGAAGCACGCAGAGTTCTCTGTTTCTCGCGCAGTCATCACGAAAAGAGAGCTACGAGGCGAGGCTAGTGGTTCACAGATGCCACAGCCTACACCCGCACCAAAGGCCCACGCCCGGGTTCTTTACACCAACGCTGAACCCCGGGCTCGCACCCACCTTCCAAAGTATGAGGGGATGTTCACACCTCGCCCGGACCAGCGGGGAGGGTCAACATGGCATGAGGCACACTCGGTGTCCTCCGACTCAAGGGTTGCCACCACCACGCGTCACTCTACGGTGGACCCCGCAGCGCTCCAACAGATCAACACCCGACTCGGGAATGTGGAACTCCGCGACAGTGAGATTGGCTTGATCACTCACCGGTTTTGTGCGTGTTTCAATCAACGCCATCGGCCAGCACACGCAACACCAGGGAGGAGGCGGAACGGAGACGACAAGAGCACGAGGCCCGGATGGCATTGCGGCGCCACATGGGGTACTACCCCCTAACCCATAGGCCATCGGCCTAGCTTGGGGAGGACCCCCACGGAGGTAAGTACCTACCTCCCCCTATCATTTTATTTTATCTCTTACTTTTTTCATTTTCTTTTTCTTTTAAAAAAAATGAAAAGAACAAAAATATGATTCCACTCCAATATGTAGTATAAGGATGCTTAATTTCTCTCAAGTTGAAATGATGAATAGTTGCTCTGTCTATAGTTCAATTTGCACCTAGTTCATAACATTGTATTCCCTAATGTTTAAGTTTATTGGCTTAACTTGTCTCGTCCTGAAACTTAATGATTTGTGGGTATGCAAATGCATGATTCTTCTCTAAGCTATTGCCGGATATGATATGGTAAAAATAGAATCAACTATGATTTTGTTCTAAGAGAGATTCATCATTTGGAGAATAATTTCCAAAATTCCTTAATGATCAAAATTCTCATGATAGCCTATGTGAGACACCTGTCATATACGCTTTTGATCAAGATTCACATTCACATTGCCAAAAATAGGTTATGGGCTAAGCTAGAAAAAAAAAATGGACGCGTGTCCGAGAAAACAAAACAATGGGTACTTCGACACCCTTAAAAAAAAAAAAAAAGAGAAGAGAAAGAGAAGAATAATGGACAAGTGTCCGAGGGCGAGTAGAGCCCACTTCTCTAAAAAGAAATAAGAGCTAGCCCATACCTTATCAAAAAGAAATAAATTTCAATTGCACATCTTGATCAAGGTTTATGACTTGTTTCTCCTTATGGTTTGCACACCTGAGATGATCTAAGGAATCATTACACAAAGCTCCGCATGAATGATCAATCAAAGAATGAATGACTAGTGTTTCTATGAAAACCGTTCTATCTTGCAATAACCCAAGAGTTTGAAAAATGTTATAAGCCCCATATGATTTAAGTATACAAGGATAGATAGAAATGCCAATTTATTTAAACAACGGAAGAATACTTTGTTATGAGCATGATACATTTTGAAATATATCGGCATTGTAGCAACTCCTGATCAACAACCAAACACTTAGCTATTTGCTCGGGACGAGCAAAGGTTAAGCTTGGGGGACTTGTTGGCGGTCATTATCGAGTATATTATACCGCCAACTTATATCCAATTCATGAAAAAGGGGCAAACTTATGTTACATATACCTTTACTTCTAACCTAGTTCCACTTGTATTCTAGAAATTATGTCTTGCGGGTATAAAAGTGGAAACAGTACAAAGTCGCCAAATAAATAAGAAAGCGCATTGAATAAAAGACGCCAAGGAGTGGATTGAGCAAAGAGGACCAAACCCCCGCACAATTTGGCCCATGCACCACCATAGGCCCAACATATGGACGACAAAACGCAAGAATGAGGGGAGAAGGCGGGGCCGAGGGGGCGCAGCGAGGGGCGGCCGGCCCCCCCGGGCGTCGGGCGCAATATTTCGCCTCCCTTCCCGCCCTTTCTCTGGCGGTTTGGAGCGAACTTCAAGCGGCGGTTGCATATAGTGCAAACTTTCGTTCCCGCCAAGAACATTTCGAAGCAAGGAGAGCCCTCCATTCCCTCCTCCTCTCCACTATATAAAAGAGAGGCACTCCTCACTTGTAACACACACAACAACACACTACACATTGTTACATTCTCACCTTGAGCACCACTCTCTCCCCTTCATTAGTTTAGTGTTAGCATTTGAGTTAGGCGGAGCTTCAAGGAGGGCTTGTCTCCTTGGAAGGATCTTTTGGTAATTTTACTATGAAGTTCTTTCCTTTATTCAAGTCTCATTATTTATATCGCAATGCATATGAACTAGAGTATAGTTATCCTCATGTTATATTCATATTGTGCCAACTAGAGTATAGTTAGTATAATGTGATAATTAACATGACTAACTTTAGGCTAATTGAATCATATTTTATTCTTGGAACGTAGTAGAACTAAGTTCGAAAGTGATGGCCTGGTGTACCTTCGGGTTTACCTTTACTCTTTCTGTCGATCCGTAGGGTCGGGGTACCTTGAGGGGAGTTTAGGTAGTTCTCTATAAATGTAAGCATGGTGCTTAGGTCTATAGGGAATCATCCGGAAAATGCCGGCATCCCACGGTAGTGAGGTAGGCGGCGAGGTGTGACAACTCTGTCCGTCCTTTGCACTCCTCCACGCCCGGGTGTTGGGTTGGAGTCTTATCAAGTGCAACCCGGCCGGGCGGATACCAGCCTTGGGCATCTCCTCATCACTTTAGCCCATCTCTCGCTATGAACCATGAATGACATATGTAGACTATAGTCGGCGCATTGGCGATATTAGAATAGCCAACTCAACATAGATTTTCTCTTTAATGTTATTTTCTATTTATTTCCTTCTAGTGCTCAAGAAGTGTGTGTGTCACCACTATCTCCAATATTATTGTCACTTACCCCCGTACATGATTAGTGGCTATCCATACATACATTGTGGGCTATCATCATCATATTAAATCCAAAACCCGCCTTCCCATGGGAAAATATAAATGAACGATACCCGATTACTCACCGGGTGAAATGCTACGATGATAGATCCGCGCGCTAGCGGGTTGACCCTTGCAATATTCAATTTATCTATCACCGACGTTCTCTCGACGTTATCATAATATCTAATCCTAGTAATAACGTTAAGAAACGCCAACACAAGTGCACGTAAAAATACCACAAGAGTTACAAATGCATAACGTTAGCACAACACCGCGTCTATAATCGGCGGCTTCTCTGGACCCTCTTGCAAAACAAGCGACTGTGAATATGATAAGAATCACAGACTCCTTTACGGAACTGTTGTGTCGATTTTTGTCGCGTACCGGAAACAAGCGTTTGCAACATGAACCTCATTACGAAACCAGTTTTTACGTGAACGCACTAGGCGAGCAAGCGCCACGTCAAAGAGTTGCGGAGATACTGAGGCGGGTAGTGTGTACTCGTGTCTGTAAATATTGCATGAATCACGGACTTCGCGAGTTTATGACGTTTAATCGCGTGGACATATTACGTCGGGTATGGCGCGTACGGTGCGTATCTTAGCAAACCTTTATAGATGCCCGTACTGTTGAGCGTCTGTAATAACTGTCTATCTGTTAGAGGCGCATGGTACGCAAACGCGTCTGACATATCCGGTACGATTCAAATGCACTTTTGCACAAAGGCCTGCGTACATAAGAAACTATTACGCTTGCATTTTGGCACGAGACGTCACTAGCGTCCGGGTTAAATCGGGTGCTCGGAGCCCGTGTGTGCGTAATGTTTCCCATAAGTACGCCGCTTCCTAGATAAGTACGTTTATAGGTACTTCGTGAGCACAAATCGCACATGACACCACTATACGGGCGTTAGACCAGGCGTGAGTAACAAGATGTTACTACAGACGGAAAATTTTTCAGACTTAAAACCTGTCTATGGTAAAGTCGGGTCGCGAGACTCATATTAGCTTGTATGTCTATAGTATCGGACTTTCACAAACCCTAATGCGCGGACGCGCCAGTAGCGATCAGAACGTTGAACGCTGCGTGTCTGTAAAAGCCTTTTTACATAGTGGAAGGCATAGCTTACCAAGATTAGAACTAGATATCTTAGTAATCACCTCTACACTCTCAACCTTCTCAAGTCTTGTGCTGCTCTAAGTTAAGATTAGATCGTAGTCTCCCTCACATGTTTCCCTGTGGATACGATATTTAAAACCCTCCGGGTGAAAGCTACAACGGTATCCATGTGCTTGCGGATTATTCATCTTCAATATTTATGTGGGCATAACAAATACCAACAATGACTAAGTTAGATCATCTAGTGACACTTTGATAACTGAATTCCAGTATGAATTTCACCCCTCTTCATAGCACGACGTGTGATCAAACTCTCTAAGTATCTTGATCACTAAACCAAAGCCCTATCAAGTATACCTTTGCCTTGATCTCCTTGGGTCTTTTGTTTTTTCTCTTTCTTTCTCCACCATGAGCTCGATCATTTCACCATGTCCACCATGTCCATGTCCATAATCATCATGCTCCAAACCATATGCAATCATATCTCATAAGCACACTTAGAGTAAAGAATTAGCATATAGAGGGGTTTCATCAATTATCCAAAACCAAACAAGTAATTTTAGTGATGGCTACGACGTCGTACGCACACACTCTCCACACACTTACGTGCCTCAGAATCGCCTTTTGTACCTCTATTTATATCCACAACATGCAATAGAATTGTTGTTGGCTATTGATGATCATTAACTATATATTTTATAACCTCAACATTAGTGTAAAACTACCAAAACACAATAGCAATAGGGCTTTGAGCTAACCATTTCCACAAGTTTTGGTACTTCATCACTTGTTTTGCGGGGGCAATGTTGGAAACATATACATTTTGGGCCAAAAGTAAAGGAAAACATATAAGAAATAAACAAGGACCTAAATGGACATAAGCAAAGCAAGGAGAAGAGAAGAGAAAATCCCATAAAATATCAATATCCAAACACAAGCCCAAGAGGTTGAGGCCTGAATCCAACATGAAATGATAACGGGCGCAGAGGACATGGGGTTTATTATTTTGGGCATAACTTTCTCATACGAAATCGGATTTCAGCGAACGAATACTCGAAACGAAGCTAACTCCGAGGCCCACATGTTACTGCAAAGTTTCAGCCCAAACGGAGATAATCTTGGTGCGCACACAGTGCGAAGGCCAAACGGCCCATCTTGGATCCCGGTGGCCCATCTCGACTGAAAAGTCCGGTGGCGGTGTTTGCTTGCCCGTAAGACGATCTGGTGGCTGGAAGTTTAGTACCAAATGGCTTAGCCAAGGGAGGCTCCCATGGAGAAGGTCTTATAAATACATGGGCACTCCCTCACTTGTAATACACACCATTCCAAGGCAAGAGCTCTCCCTCTTCTTAGTAGAGCTCTTCCCTCTACTCTTCTACCTCACTTCAATGAGCTTAGGCTCTCGCTAGTAGTAGAGAGATTGGTGGAGGAGAGATGTGAGGGCTGAGAGCGGGGAAGTGCCGGACTTGTCGGTGGCTCCCCGGACTTGTACCTCGGTGGATTCGGGCTTAGCTCCTTCACGGGATCTTGGCTAAGTAAGCTTCCACGGTTACGATAATATTTATTGTCTTATGTTTATCCAAACTTTATCTACTTGTTTGCGGGATTGATAGTCATACCTTCGGGGTGGAGCTCTAGTGGTGGAACCCTTTAACCGGGAAACCCGCGAACACTAGAGTGTTATTCACTAGCGTAGACATGGTGTTTGGGCTAGCGGTTGTCTATCTTTTGCGAAGCATCCCATGGTTGAGGGGGTAGGCGGCTGGGTCGGGACAAGACTTGACCGTCCTTTAAAATCCCCCACGTTCGGCTGTGACGTAGTGCTAATTGACCGGACCGCCTCGGCTTAGGCATGGGCGGTGCCCGAAGTGAGCAAGTAGCTCTAGAGCCGGGCTAACCATAGACCCTAAAGGTGTAGGAATCCTTCTCTACAATCCTCCCCATCTTTGGCCTTGTGTGTCCTTGGGCTTAACTAGCTAGGAGAGAGTACCTCCGTTCCTCGTGGAAAACACGATACGAATATTTCGGGTGAAAGCTACAACGACAATTTAGTACGTTTTGCGGATTCTTCGCGACGTTAAGAAACGTCAACAAGCTTTTCGGCGCCGTTGCTAGGGAACAGTTGCTATTATCTTTGAACCTAGTTTGTCCTTGTATCTATCTTTAAAAAAATAAAATAGTTATTTATTTTCTCTTTTTCAAAATGAAGCCCAATCAATTTCAAAATCCCTGCGCTTCAATGGAGGAGTTCATAGAGCCACAATCTTTTTCAAAACCAAAACTTCCATCTGGCTATGAACTCCTCCCATGTATAAAAAACATCGTTCGGGCAGACCCTTTCTCTGGCTACTACATCAAAAACCGATGTAGCCACCTGCAAGGTTTCGAGGACATATGTGCATGCCTAAGCATTCCCCGCATGACACAATAAACTCTCATGTGAAAGTTGTTTCCGTTCTTCCTCATAGGAGAGCAAAACAATGGTACACTAATGTCATTGAAAGTTTGAGCGGGGATTGGGTAAAACTCAAAGACAATTTTTGTCTAGAATTTTCCCCCCAACGACTTCCTACCAAGGGCGGTCCTCGATTTGAAAGGGGAGAGGAGTCCATAGGTGTAGCCTGGGCTAGGTTTGCAATGTTAATAAATGACAGCCCAGACTTGTCATTACCCAATAGTGTGCTTTTGCATATATTTTGTTAGGGTCTTGACATAGACGCTGCTTTGACATGACCGCCGGAGGGTCGTTACACTAAAACCTACAACGGAACAAAGGAGAATCCTTAATAATATCCTAGAGAAGCATCCTTCTCCCATTGTAGAACCTTTTCCCCTCCACAACACGGGCATGTCAAGATTTGAGGAGCCCTCATCAGTCGAACCATTCCCATTACCACCATTAGAACCGATTTGTTGAGCCCTCTCCGATCCACGAACACCGAAGGAAGGGATTCTTATCCTTTGGAGTTCACGATCAAATTCGAGGATCATGGGAGAACCTTGAACCTTCTATGGAACAAATGGAGCAAATGGAGAACATCTCCTTCTAAGGAAACTTCCACTAACACGAAACCTTCAAAAGAATGGTTAATGGAGGTGAAACGTTCTTCTGAAGCAATTCAGATTCTTTCACCTTCCACGACTATATCTTGTTCATCATGAGGAAGTTCCTTAGATGCCCTGCATAACCCCATAGTCGAGGCTAATATCATGTCACAATATCTTGCGGAAACCCTTTTTGGGCAATATGTGCTAGCCTCGGCCGGCCAGGACTCTTCAAGGGTCGATTCGGAATCATCTTTACGTGTTGTGGGATTGCTAGGGCCGTGCAATTGAAAATTAATGAAACCAAGGTGCGCTTAGACTTCCATATCTATCCCATCCTTGATTTCGATCTTCTCTTAGGCTACCCTCTCGAAAAGCTTTTTCACGAAAAAGCTATAGAGGAAAGCCATGATGAGAAGTTGGGAAAGATCGCCTCTGCGTCTCACCTAGATATCCCAAAGGCAAAGCATCTTCCCAACCAAAACCTATTCGAAAGCGGCGAAGTTTATAAACCCATTCGTTTCACCCAAGCCTCTCTCACATATTTGTGAAACGTAACACCCGTCGCCCTCGCTCGAACACAAGGCATGTCCCTACGGCCAACAAAATGTTGTTCTTGACAATGGTCAAGATTCAACATTTGTCCTTCATGACACATCTTTTAAGGATGAGAACTCATGCGCCATGGACATGCCGAAGCACCAACTCAAGAGACCAAGATAGAAACCGCTAATGAGCATGAAAAATCTTCCTTTAAGATCCCTCATGTTTCATGCTCACCTTTTGGATCTCTAGAGTTGTCTTGCTTCTAACCACGTGCCCCTATGTGGACCCCAACCTTCTCTAATCTTTGTTCACAAACTTTTCAAGAGGATGGTTGTGGATGTCTTCGTCTATCACAAGTTTTGCCGATCTCGTAGTGGCACAAGGGCACTAACCTTGCGGCTTGAGCATAACGCTAAATTCTTAGTGGTGAGGCTAGGAACTTCACCACCTTTCATAGTTTGCAAGATGAAGTCCCACGGTCAAGTTTATGACAATAAAAAGCAATCACTGGAGAGATAACCTTGGGACTATCAAAAAATATATATTATCTCTCTTTTATTTTGATAAAAAATCTCTTTCTCTTATTGATAAAAGCAAGGACATGTTGTCATGTTAGTGTGCACCTTAGGGTATTCTTGTCGCTAACCATTTTAGGTGGAGATCAATTAAGAAGAACAAAGATGGCGAGAATCTCAAGTTCCATCCACCAAGGCATCATACAAAAAAAAAATGATGGTGAATAAAAGATGATGTCGAGGCCTGCCTTGCTGAAAAAGAAGGGGACACATGAAGGTCCCCATGTCAAAAAAAGATAGAGAGAGAAAAGAGGGAATAGAGATAAAGAAAAAAAAAGAAGAGAGAGAATAAGAAGAGAAAAAATGTTATCAAAAAAAAAGAATAGAAAAAAAGAGAGAAAGAAAAGAAAAAAAGAGTGTTGTCAAAAAAAGAAATATTATATAGAATAGAAAACAATAATAAGAGAAGAGAGGAGCAAAGTTGGCCCCGCTTTTGGTCAAGAAACATACTAATGGGCTGCTTGACTCCACCCATCATTACTTCCATAAGCAAGAAGGGCTCGTCTCTTATACTTTCTTTGCTACCATCAAGGCCCATGGCCCGCACACACGTCGTGTGTGTGTATGGCCTAGCCTTGAGATGCACACCGGCTGAGCCATCAAGCAAACCACAACAACAACAACTTTCGATGCTTCATCCACAAAAAGCTGTCGGCATTTATACTTTCGGGTATGCAAAGGTAACGTTCACCAACTCATTCACTCATTCTTGTCTCCATGAAGATAAAACTCCATGCTTCCCTTTGTTGTGTCATATGCTTTGAGTTTGGATGTACCTACATGGGCCCAATACATCCATAAGTCTTTTACATTAAGTATGGTGCTTAGGGTAAAATGATCTTCTTTAATCAAACTTTGACATGGTGTTGGAGTTTGGTTAATGAACTTAGAGCTTTGTTGTCATTGTTGACGGTCACTAACGACATATTTTTCTCGTCAACTTACTACCATAAAGGGAGTAAAACTATACCTTTTTATACTCATATGCATTTATCACTAATAAATTCCACTTGTAGTGTCTAGTATTTTATTTTCTGATTTATAATAAAAGCAAGTGGAAAATCGACCAAAAGTACGCCATCCAGGAAAGTGCATTCTTGCAAAACTCAAGCCCGGGAGCAAATCGACCCAAAACATCAAAAGCGGGCCGAGCCAAGCCCGGCCCACAACTTTTCGGGGACGGAAGCGACACCCCACGAACCCGGGCCAGGCCGAGCCTAGGGGGGTGCGCACCACAGTGCGGCCGCACCCTCCCGAGGTGGTTCGGCCCCGACCCGAGGGAGGCGGTTCGTGCACCTTCAAACGGGGTTTCCCGCCATGGGTTGGTCGGTTTGCTTAGATTAGGAAGGTTTACCAGGTCGGTTTTGGTGTAAATTAGCACTTAGGCCCCTCCTCCAAGTGTATAAGTAGGCCCCCCTCTCTCAACACACACCACTTGGAGTCCGGCAAACCCAGCAATCTCTCTCTCTCTACCACCTCTACCTCTCTCTCTTCTTCTACTTCTTCTTTCTTCTTCTACTTTCTTCTTCTTAGTTCTTGGTTAACACTTGGAGTAGAAGAGCTACAAGGAGGGGCTTGTCTCCTAGAAGAAAGTGCTTTGGTAATATATCTTCTCTATGGAGCATTCTTCTATTTGCAAGTCTTATATCTATATTCTTGGCCTAACTTATGAACTAGAGCATAGTCTTGTTCATGTTCTTGTGTTGGTATATGAACTAGCATATAGTTTACATATTATAATCTTGACATGTTCATCTCGGTTCATCATCGATCATCATATGCCTAACTTGATTAGAGGTGGGATAGCGGTTCGTTGTTCCTTCGGGGTTTGCTCTTGTTCTAGTCCGTCCATTCGACGAGTGGGGATCTGGGGGATAAGAGTAGTGCTCTAATATGCGGGCATGGTGCGGTATTACGACACTGCGGATATGAGTGCGCCACGGTTGAGGGGGTAGGCGGCTTGGTCGTGACAAGCCTTGACCGATCCTTTGAAATCCCCCACGTTCGTGTGTCTTTGTAGGAGTTCGTAAATGCTTCCATTGGGCCGTATGGCACCGGGAGTCTCCCTGTTATCCTAGACCTAACCACGATTAAATCGGTTTGCATATGATCCTAACTATTCATCCGTATGGCCATGACTAGATACATTAGAATTACTCCATTAGGTTATTCATTTATTCTTTATCTATTTTCTTTATCCTTCACTGGTGGATTCTTAAGTGTGTGTCACACTATCCATGAACCATTATTGCTTACCTCGTTATGAACAATTTGGTCTAAGCAAACACATGTTCCTCTATTCAAATGCCATCTTGGTTTATTAATCACATGCTTTCCTTTGGGAAAATATAAATAACGATACCCGAATACTTCGGGTGAAATGCTACAATGATAGATCCGCGCTTGCGGATGAAATATCAAAGATGGCAAGATCTATCACGGTTGACAATCCCATTTCGGATCACCGACATGGTGGTTTACTTGGGAATGTCGGTGGCGCATTTACGGGCGCTTTTATTGGGGATGGGTTTTATACTGTTTTCCTTTGATTGCGCTAAGAAATGTCAACAAGCATTTTTCGCGCCGTTGCGGGAAGGCATTGTGAAAAAAAATAATAATAATAATAATACTAGCTGGCTATGAATATGAAGCGTAATGCGTGGCTACCATTTGCTCATACAAGGCTAATCTTTTTATGTTTTCTCCTGTTGTGGATGAAAACAGGATAGTGTATGTCAGGTTTTTTCTGCGGAAAAACTTCATCTCCGATCCGTAGGCACTCCTAAGGAAGAACGAGGTCTCGTGTCGCTTCTTCACCGAGCCCCGAGCCAGTCGAAACCGACATCCCCGCACCAACCGCAACCCAAGCTATGGCCCGGAAAGTCGCCGCGTGATTTCTCAACTTCCCATTGCCACCAACGTGCCCACTAGGCGGTGGTGAATGTGGCGACAAAAAACTTTGAGGCGCGCCTTTGGGGCGATCACCATGGTGCAGCCAGTCCCATTCTCGTGGGCGCCTAGCGAGGACGCAAACGCTCATCTCCAACACTTCACGAGCTATGCGACACCATCGTCATCAGGGCGTCGCACCGGAGCGTCATCGGGCTCCGCTTTGTTTCCTTCTCCCTCGTGGGGAAGGCTAAACGATGGTTCTATAAGGACAAGGAAGTCGCCGTCACGTGGGCCAAGTGCTCCGCGGCGTTTCGCTAAGTTGTTCCCCATGGGCAAAACTAATGCCACGAGGGGAGAATCGCCAATTTCAGCCGAGAATTCAATGGAACCCATTCCGAGGCGTGGGAAAGGCCGCAGAGTACATTCTAGCATGCCCGCGACCACGGGATGGAGAGCTGGCCTGGTGCTCGTAACTTCTACAATGGTCTCACGGCCATATGGAAGGGCACCTCGATGCCGCCGCCGGTGGCGCTGTTTCTATTGCTCACCATAGATCGCAACAGCCCGATCGATAAAATGGTGGCAAACCAGAGGCCGGGCGAAGACAGAGCCACGGCCAAAACACAAAAGGCATGCATACCGTGAAGGAGGCGGATATGCTTGCCGCAAAAATGGATCTTCACCAAGAAACCGGAGGAGCGGCCACGTACTCTACCGGCGCGCGCCCGGTTTACGCCACAGATGCTCACATGACTGTGAGGCGTGTGGTGAAGTTGGCCATTCGAGGGATAACCGCCCGAGACCGCGTGAAGAAGCTGCCTTCATCAACAACAAAGAACGGGTATCGCCAACCTCGGCGGGGCTGGAACAACCGCCCAGGCCACCATTCCAAGGCAACCGGGGGATACAACTCCAACTACAACTCGGTCAGCCATCATTGAAGGACTGTATTTGGACAGGCTAAAATTAACGAAAATCTCACCAAAAGATGAGCCATCAAGATAAGATCCTTGAGGGTGTGAATAACAAGCTCGAAGGGTTGACATCACCGTGAAGAACCAACTCGGCTTCAATAAAATGATAGAGACATACCGCCCGCATTGTTGCCCAAGTGCTAGTTAACGACTCGGGAAGGATCCTGGGGCAACTTTGAGGTTCCGCGACGAGTCGATTAACATGATATCTCCGAGGCTCACCAACCCAGTGAGCTAAAGAAGGTCCCCTCGTGAGCTCACCATTCATTGCCAAGAAGGGTGACCCCGGACGCCCACTCATCAATCGTGCGCTATTGGCCCCCTACACCTTCGTCAACGATTACGCGGACCTAGGGGCGATATCAATGTGATGTCCAAGGCCACCTTCAACAAAATCCATGGAGGAACGCTTACTCCCGCCAACTTCGTCCTCCAAATGGCGAGATCAATCAACAAGGCGGCGGAGGGAATACTCGAAGACGTGCTAGTCAAAATACGGAGACGGAGTACATCCCCTCGCAGATTTTGTGATCCTAGATATGGGCCCATCGGAGGATACGTCTCTCCTCCCGGGGAGGCCGTTTCTCTATACGGCCAAGGCCGATATCCGCATGGGGAAAGGCTTCATAGTCTTCCACGCCGAGAGTAAGGCGGTAAAGTGCCCATTCATCGGGTACAAACAACAACACACCCGAATTCATCGTCATCAAAACCGGTGTGGAGTGTTGAAGGATCCGACTGAGAAGCGAGTGCTTCCTCGCCGATGCTTGGGAGAGTCGGACAAGGCGACTATAAATAACCTGCTCAAAAGAAAAAAAAAATGGGGTATATCAAAAAAAAAAAAAAAAAAAAATGGGGTATATTTCAAAAAAGAAGAAAAAAAAAAAAAAAATGTGTTTTATAAAATATTTTATTATCAAAGTAAACAAAAATATTTATTACATAAGAAAATATTTTCGAAAAACTAAAATAAAAAGTTTTCATAAATAAAATAAATTCTTTCATGAAAAAAATAAAAGAAAAAATATTTCCTACATAAAAACTATAAACAAAAATATTTTTTAAAATAATTTTTCTATTTAAAAATAAATTTATATTTGAAAATTTTTGGAGAAATTCAAAAAGGGGAGAAAAACGGTCGAACCTGTATGAAGCAAACAACGGCCATTTAACTTTTCGCGGATCGTTGTGCACGCCACGCCAAAAGCGGCCAAGCCTTTCGGGCGGTGCGCAAGCACCCTGCTGTGCGCCGCACTGGGCCGGGCGCCGTTCGGGCCTCGGCCGCCAACGGCTCCTAGCCGTTGTGTGGAGCGCCCCACGGTGTTGGCTCGGCTATAAATAGCCCGAGCAATCGCAGTGTGAGAGCACCCACCTCTCATTTTCACTCTCTCTCACTCTCACACTCTCTCCCACTTGTTCTACACTCCATTTTCTCCACCAAAAACATTGTGCCGAAAGCAAGATCACGGGTGTGAAAGTTTATACTTTCATCTAACCCTTGCACACCGAGGTCTCGCTCAATCGTTTTGCAAGTAGCTATGAAGAAATTTGGGAAGATCTTAAGCGGGTTGAGGCGGTCGTCAAGGCATAGTTCGCGTCAAACAAGCACAAGCTCCGCCCTCAACTTCGACGATCTCGAAGGTTCCCCATGCAAGAAGACATTTTGCACCCGTCGGGAGGAAGAAGCTCAAGCTCCCCCGACAATCGATGAAGCCGACGCGCCGTACCTCGACATCCGTGGAGATCGGGGAGATGCAAGCATATCTCCTACTCAAGGACCGTGTGTTCCAACACACGCCCGGAATCGACCCGACCTCCTCGAAGCAGACGGTATGGATGATGAATTTCCTATCCTTTGGAGAGCGTCGGGTGGCGGGATATTCCTCCTCTCGAGGAGGAAGGTTCTCGCCTCGACAATTCAGTTTTTATGCACACTAGTAGAGGACCAGCTAGGAATTTCTTTCGCCTCTTTGGTACACTTTATCATGTTACGTGGGCGGACCTAGCTCGTCACTGGGGTTTCAGTTATAGATGTGCAATAAACATAGATGCCGCTCTCCCCGGCTTTTTGTCGAAACCACTTTTGGGAGGAGATATCCTGGGGTGCTCATGAGGCCGGTACTTTCAAACCCTCGCCACTCACAGATCCCAAAGACCCATCACTTAGATATATCCATCGCCTGGATCTCATTGACTTTGTTTCCTAGACACGGGGTTAGATGGGTGAATGAGGTTGAATTAAAATTACTCTATCTTTGTTGTCCACAAGGAAAAAGTAGCTCCAAAGTGGTAGAGATGTGCGCAGGAACTTTTACATATTATCACAAAAGTTGCCGTTCCCTGCCACCGCACATCTCTTATCACACGCCTCGCTTCTGCGATTGGAGCTTTGGAAAATCAGCAGATAGAGTACATTTCCACACCCAGGATTTTTGGACTATTGCGCAGCCTTGTGCGAGGGCACTTAGTTAAGATTTTACCATCCGGGCGAGCTTGGTCATCTTTTCCTGGCTATGCAACTATAGTTGGTTACCTAACCCGACTTACTGGTTGTATAAAAGCCAGGCACTAACATTTGAGCTCGAGGCTGGCGATAGCTTACGCAGAAAGACACCCCCATCAGTTCTTCACGCAGTTGTCGAGACCGGAGGTCGATCCTCCTCCCATGGGCCCTACTTCACGCCCACGGCCACGACCCACGGCCTACACCGGTGTTCAAGGCGGCATGGCCTCATCCTATGGGGACCCGGGGGGGGTACACGGGTATGATCCTAGGTGGGAGCCGCCACCTCGCATTAACCGGCACCATTAGAGTGGCCCTCAAGGAGATACAAAGAAGCATGGAGGGCCAACAGATTTGACTTTGACGACGGCTCGACGATATGCCCCCACCAATCCAAGATGTGGCACCACCACAAGGGGTGGAGGCTATCGGTATCCGATTTGCAAACACCTCGACGTCCAAGACTAGGAACATTGAGCACACGCTCAATACCCATGTGCAAAACACCGCATAAAGGGTGAGAATTGGGAGGAGCAGAGTCACAGAGATGGACCCAATTGGAGTCCAACATGGCTACCGCTAACGACGCGAGGAAGCATTCCGAGGTACCAAGGCTTCGATCCCGATTAGTAGGCCTCCAGATAGCTTGGGGAGGACCCCCACAGTATCATTGCATTGCATATTTATTTCCCTCAATTTTCATTTTATTTTAGCATGTTTAAATTTCAGCAGTCTTGCATTGAAAAAAAAAAAAAAACTAAAAAAAAAAATCCAAAAATAGAATAAGTAGCTCTTCTTTGTGCCTTAATGCTTATATATATGAGTTATAAAAATGTTTAGTCTTAGTCCCTTGTTGAAATGATGAATAGTTGCTCTGTCTTTATGCTTTGCCTATGCCTAGTTTATAATTCGAATTTCTCTAAAGTTTGGGTTTAGTGGCTAATTCTAAAAACTCATCCTGAAAAACCCGATTCATGTGGGTTGCATATGCTCTATCTAGTCTAAGTTGTTGCCAAATACGATATGGTACAAATGGATTTGCTATGACTTCATCCAAAAAGAGAAACTTGACATCAGGGAATCTATACTTTGAAAAGAGAAATGTTTTGGGCTATGCTAAAAAAAATGAGATGAAAAATGGACAAGTGTCCGAGGGTAGTAGAGCCCACATCTCTAAAAAAAAAAAGAGAGAGAAAAGAGAGGAAATAAAAGACAAAAGTCTAGGGCGAGTAGAGCCCACCTCTCCAAAAAAAGCAATAAAGCCCATGCTTTTCGAAAAAAATAAAAAATTATCTAAATAAATAAACCCCGGATAAAAAGTTGATCAAAAGGATGAATGATAAGTACCTCTGTTATAAGCGTTCTATCCGGCAACCGCCCAAGGCTTTGAGAAAAGATGGAAAGCCCCGCCACGATGAAAGGTAATAAAGGGTGGGAAAAAAGATGTGCCATTTTATTCAAACTCTAGTAGCAAATTTTATTATAACCCCGCACTTGTGAAATGTAATCGGCATAGTAGCAACTCCCCGATCAACAACCAAATACTTAACTCTTTTGCTCGAGGACGCCAAGAAAGGGTAAGCTTGGGGAGTTTGTTGACGGTCACTAACGACATATTTTTCTCGTCAACTTACTACCATAAAGGGAGTAAAACTATACCTTTTATACTCATATGCATTTATCACTAATAAATTCCACTTGTAGTGTCTAGTATTTTATTTTACAGATTTATAATAAAAGCAAGTGGAAAATCGACCAAAGTACGCCATCCGGGAAAGCGCATTCTTGCAAAACTCAAGCCTAAGAGCAAATCGACCCAAAACATCAAAAGCGGCCGAGCCAAGCCCGCCCACAACTTTTCAGACGGAAGACGACACCCCACCAAACCCGGCCGGCCGAAGCCTAGGGGTGCGCGCAAGACCACTGGTGTGCGGCCGCATCCCTCGAGGAGGTGGTTTCGGCCCAGCCTCGGGGAGGCGGTTCGTGCACCTTCCAAACGGGGTTTCCCGCCATGGGTTGGTCGGTTTGCTTAGATTAGGAAGGTTTACCAGGTCGGTTTTGGTGTAAATTAGCACTTAGGCCCCTCCTCCAAGTGTATAAGTAGGCCCCTCTCTCAACACACACCACTTGGAGTCCAAAGAAAAAAGCAATCTCTCTCTCTCTACCACCTCTACCTCTCTCTCTTCTTCTACTTCTTCTTTCTTCTTCTACTTTCTTCTTCTTAGTTCTTGGTTAACACTTGGAGTAGAAGAGCTACAAGGAGGGCTTGTCTCCTAGAAGAAAGTGCTTTGGTAATATATCTTCTCTATGGAGCATTCTTCTATTTGCAAGTCTTATATCTATATTCTTGGCCTAACTTATGAACTAGAGCATAGTCTTGTTCATGTTCTTGTGTTGGTATATGAACTAGCATATAGTTTACATATTATAATCTTGACATGTTCATCTCGGTTCATCATCGATCATCATATGCCTAACTTGATTAGAGGTGGGATAACGGTTCGTTGTTCCTTCGGGTTTGCTCTTGTTCTAGTCCGTCCATTCGACGAGTGGGGATCCTGGGGGATAAGAGTAGTGCTCTAATATGCGGGCATGGTGCCCGGTATTACGACACCTGCGGATATGAGTGCACGCCACGGTTGAGGGGGTAGGCGGCTTGGTCGTGACAAGCCTTGACCGCCCCTTGAAATCCCCCACGTTCGTGTGTCCGTAGGAGTTCGTGAATGCTTCCATTGGGCCGTATGGCACCCGAGTCTCCTGTTATCCTAGACCTAACCACGATTAAATCAGTTTGCATATGATCCTAACTATTCATCCGTATGGCCATGACTTCATACATTAGAATTACTCCATTAGGTTATTCATTTATTCTTTATCTATTTTCTTTATCCTTCACGGGTGGATTCTTAAGTGTGTGTCACACTATCTATGAACCATTATTGCTTACCTTTATGAAGAATTTGGTCTAAGCAAACACATGTTCCTCTATTCAAATGCCATGCTTGGGTTTATTAATCACATGCCTTCCTTTGGGAAAATATAAATAACGATACCCCCGAATACTTAGGGTGAAATGCTACAATGATAGATCCGTGCGCTTTGCGGATGAAATATCAAAGATGGCAAGATCTATCCCGTTGACAATCCCATTTCGGATCACCGACATGGTGGTTTACTTGGGAATGTCACGGGCGCATTTCATGCGTTTTTATTGGGGATGGGTTTTATACCGTTTCCTTTGATTGCGCTAAGAAATGTCAATAAATCATGATCTATGGAAGTATTTTATGTTGGAGATGAATCAAGGATATGTTTACACTACTTCTTTATGTTAGCCTTGCTTGAGTGTTGATGAGGTGAACAAATAAAATAAAATAAAATAAAAATCTATAATTGCAATAAAGGCTCCACGGTGTTCTTGCCGGTAGAGCCATGTGTTTGTTTTGTTTTGTTTTGTTTTCTTTGTTTGAATAAAACCAGTACAAGAATACGTGTGAGGGAGATCTCTCAAGCATACAATCACACCCATCCGAGATCTCCCAACACAATGCACAATCATCGAGCAATTCACGATGGAGAAGAATGAGACTAACGACTACCATGAACTCCTTCCTCTTTCAAACGGTGGTTTGCACAAAACTCTCTCTCACATCTCCCAAAAGTTTTGAAGTTTTAAAAATGAACTTTTCAAAAAGACAAAACTTTTGATGCTCCATCTCCATGCTATTCTTTGATAAAACGTGCATACTCTTTATTCCTTGCTAATATCCCTATGCCTTGTGAACTATCTATCATAGGGACCCCATGTTATCTAAGTAATTGAAATATGAGATATAGATGGATGATTTAAACCTTGCTCTTTTATATGAACATGGGATTTGTTTTCAAAAATTCAAAATTCAAATAGCATGCTCCTCAATGATATGCAAATTCCTACTAGAGCCATATCGAAGTTTATCAAGTGCAAAAACCTTCCACATATATATGCTACTTATCTTTGCATTGAGCTTGTGTCAAGTCTTGTTGACCCTTGTTGAGATAGTTGTCATGCCCCCAAGATCAAGATCACTTACATGCCACATATATCAGCTATACCTACACTGGGAATACGCTTAAAAATATGCTTCCGTTCGCCATACCAAAAAAAACTACGCTCCTACACCGAGTAGAGACAAAAAAGATATCTTAGAAATAAATACTCCATGTTCCACCAGATAGTGATCTCTATATATTTTATAGTTCAAAGAGACATGGCTATAAGAAAAAAAAATATATAGGGACACATGAAGGTCTCATAAAAGAAAAGAAAGAAAGAAAGTTGGACAATTGAAGGTCCAAGACTTTTATGAAATAAAAAGAGAGATGAGCACATGAAGGCTCATGCAATAAATATATATATATAGCCATGTTCTCAAGAATGAAGTTTTCATAAGAGAGAGATCACTTATATCAAGGAGTATAGTATAATATAGATTCCACTTGATATATCCACACACATGCACTTCTTGATCTAGGGTGTGCCATCCTTCTCCTTGGATCCAAGCTTGACCTAGCAATACATGCAGAGTGAGTATGCCTTCATGTCTTTCCCTACCCAAAGATCCACATAAGCTTTTTAGAAGTAGGAAAGAAAGAAGGAAAAACTCTGATATGCCTTGGTGAGGAACCAACCACAAAATTGAGTGATCCGAGTGAATCATTTGAGGAGCTAAGCTATGTTTTACATTTTCAAAATCAAATGAAACCCAAGGTCCTACACTTATTGAAGCAAGGGGAATTGAATCCATGTTGTTCCATAATTCAATTACCCAAGATTAATGTGGTAGACACATGAAAAGTTTACAAGTGTAGGTGAAGCTTGAATAACTTGTATGCGTGTTGCATATCAAGGAGATGACTCATCTTAGTCCTCAACCTTTACTTGAGGACGAGCAAAGGACTAAGTGTGGGGAGTTTGTTGATTGTCATTAACTACATATTTTATACCGTAAACATTAGTATAAAACTACCAAAACACAATAGCAATAGGTCTTTGAGCTAACCATTTCTACAAGTTTTGGTACTTCACTTGTTTTGCGAGTGGCAATGTTGGAAACATATACATTTTGGGCCAAAAGCAAAGGAAAACATATAAGAAATAAATAAGGCCTGTTGATATTTCTTACACGATCCAAATTAGGAAGGCAAAAAGAAATATATGGGGTATCTATCTAATCATGTTAGCTTGATGTGGAATTAATCTCACGATCCAACAAAAGGCGAGTTAGACGGTGTTAGTTGTGGGGTGTAATCTTAGTATCATTAACCATAGTGGAGTTAATCTCACTAAGGATATGTACTCAAGGTATACCACTCATTTCTAGGCATTACCTACACACTAGTCCGTCACCCTAGCAATAACGCTCTAAGAAATGCGGTATGGTATTCTTGATAGGCCTTGATAAAAGAATGAACATGATATCTGCAAGCGCATAGATAGAAATACCATCGTAGCACTTCACTTAGGGAGTAATCCGGTATCGTATTTATATTTTAGCACGGGAAGGGGAGTCTATGGAAAGTAGAGAGAGAGGTATCTAATAATTTAGATTGTGATTTACTTATGAGATCCACTTGCAGTTGTATAATGCAGAGTAGCCATATGCATCTAACATTACTCATAAAAGGATAAGTCACAAGATAAAGATAATTGAATAAATGATAAATACTCAAGTCTAAGATCATCATATGCCACTAGTATCATACGAGCTATTAGCATGTTATAGAAAGAATAGAAAGAATATTCCTAAGTTACTCCAAATCATATGCCAATGAATACCATAATTAGTGCAATACATCTAGCTATCATGGCAAGGTTGCAATACATCTACACATGGTAAGCAATTACCAATGACAATCAAGGACTAAACTTGACTATCACCGTAATTATAGCTCAACTTGGCCTATCATTCGGGGTGGACTTCCAAAGGACTCAACAGGATTGTCACCCCGAGATCCTGCCACATGTCCCGGAATGTAGGGTGCAATTGCGAGATAAACGTTGTATAAACACCACGTTTACACATTGCTTATCACCCACATAGTGATCATCTACGTGGATGCTATACAATTCCATGCATAAGATATAAGACAAACTCACTAAACTAAACATATAACTATAATATGCATGGATACATATCAATAAGAATATAATCATAATATAGATCAAAGTCATATCCATTGTATTTCGATAATACTTACGATCGAATACAAGAGAGAAGCCACGAGAATCACGCCTCCCGCTACTTCTTGACTATCGTGAATTCAAGATGAACTTGACTTCCTCTAGAACGAACTAGATAGCTAACTACTTCTAATATGATGAACTAGGGCTGTAGAACTAGACTTGGTTGGACTTGAGTTGAGATGAACTCACCGGTATGAATTGATAATTAATTAGGGGTTTAACCCTCGGGTCGAGGGTCTTCTTATATAGCACTTGGCGATGAACGGGGACCCTTGGATCAAACCGACCTCCAATAACGGTGTAGATACAACCTCAAGGTCGGTGGTAAACCGACATTCAAATGTGAGATCGAAAAGATGGGACCCCACACGGGCGGCCGCCTAAATGGCTCGTGGCCGCTAGGGGTAGGTGATCCTCTCGTGATCTCCTTCCTCCCCGGTGTCTTCTCGGTATCTTCTAGAGTGTTTTAGTCCACATTTTGGGTTGAGTTACTTCACGGATAAGTCTTGTCATCGTATGGGATGTAAACTCTTCGGATTTTCATCGTTCTTCTCTTGTTTTCTCTGTTAGTCCTTGCAAAGTCATAGAATACCAAAACTCGTGAAAATATGTTAGTTAGACCCCTTGAAGATCTCTAGTTTGGTTTTGAATAATTAGTGACACCTAAGGACTAATCTCCCGATGCTAAGTGTTTGATTAGATTGGAGATTGGTCGGGACAAGATTGGAGCACGATGATCATGGAGGATGGATCGAGGTGATCCAAAAGATGATCAAGCGTCCAACTTGATGAAGTTTGGAGATCAATTGAGCCCAAGGCAAAGGTATAACCATAGGGCCTTTTGATTTTACACTCAAGACACCATAGAGGGTGTGAGTGATTATAGGATCGATAAGTCGTACTATTAAGAGGGGAAACTTATCGCATATATCGGTCTTCTAGTGCCTTTAGGTTCAAAATTCATATGCATGCATTCTAACCTAAAGAGCTAACTCCGCACTTGACTAAAGTGGTTTTGAAAAATGCTAACACATGGTGTCGGGGTGTTCTTCGACGTGTCGGCAACAAGAATCAAGTGGCTTAAAGTCGGTTTGGAGCAAAGGCGAAGAAACGGCAACACAACGACGAATTTTCGCAGCCTCGGGTTTACCGACTCACCGACCGGACGACGCGTGGACCGAAGCACGCTGGCTTTTGACCGACGCCGGTGGGTGGTTCCGGTCGGGGATACAGAGAGCATGTTTTTGGGGGTCTCGGCCCGGATTGACCGGACGCATCCACCGGAAGCACCGACCGACTCGTGTTTGGGTGACCGGACTCACTCAATTGGGTATCGATTCACGTGTCGGTTGTAGATCGGACCATCGAACGGACTCGCTAGTGAGTCCTGGCCACCGCGTAAAACCGTGGATTTTTCACCCCAACGCCACATTTCGTGGTGTGGCCTATATATACTTGGTTTGCTGCCTCTTGCTCTTTCTCTTGGTCATTTGAATCACTCCTAACATCCTAGAGCTAAGCAACAACTCTCCCTCTCTCTCATTCTTGCTTGTGAGCTTCATTCTTGAGAGAAGAGGTGATCCAAGTGCATTTGCATCGAAGTTCTTGCATCTAGAGGCACTTGGGGATCATTGTGAGCCGGTCGGTTTTCTTGTTTCTCTTGAGACACCGCTTCCTAGCCGGCTTGGTGAATTGGTGGAGGCGTTGGCAAGAGAAGGTAATTGTTCTTGGCCACCTCCGGTGATTTGTGAGAGGATCACGCACTCCTCGTCGGGAAGACAAAGTGCAAGGAATACATTGCTCATGCTTTGGGTACCTCACTTGTGAGTGGTGTGTTGAGGCTAGCAAGTGCACCGCCTAGCTCAAGCACCATCCTTGTGTTGGTCGGCACAACCGAGACTAGCTTGTCGGTGTACAAGTGAACTCCCCTGGTCAACACATTGACGTGTCACTTATCTTGGTGTTTGATTCATCGTCCCATTGTGTTGATTGGTTCATCCTCTTCCCAGTGATTGGTTCATTCCTCTACACTTAGGTATATCGAGCTCGATCACTTGCTTTTACATTCCTAGTTTATATTGTGTAGAGAGCTAGCCTTGCTTTGTGTAGTTGTTCTTGCTAGCATAAGGATCATATTAGGATTGTTCACTAGATAGAGTAGTGACATAGACTTTGTGTGACTTAGAGATCATAGCATCTTTTAGTCTTGTCACTAGAAGGCTTGCAAGACCACTAGAGCTAGCGCAAAACCGCATATTCGCCATTTGTTATACTAATCGATTTGTTTAGTGAGTTTGTAGAAAATTTTTATAGGCTATTCACCCCCCTCCTAGCCATCTAGGACCTTACACCCCTAGACTTAGTGGTTCTATGCCAAACACGCCCGTAGTGCTAATTGTCCGGGACACGCCCGGCTTGGGCGTGGGCCGGTGCCCAAAGCTAGTGAGCAAGTAGCTCTAGAGCCCGGCTAACCATAGACCCTAAAGGTGTAGGAATCCTTCTCTACAATCCTCCTCATCTTTGGCCTTGTGTGTCCTTGGGCTTAACTAGCTATGCTTATGGATTCTTCTATGACGTTAAGAAACGCCAACATTGGCCCAATTCCTTTTTTTGGAACTGTCTGCTTGGTAACCTCATACTTTTTTGATTTTGTATAAAAGGTTTTGAGCTGCCATTTTTTATCTACCTTGCTTTTATGCTCCTCTCCTTGCTTTTGTAATATCAATGCTTGTGTTTGGATCCTCTTCTTGTTGTCCCAATTGGATGTAGTGGATCTGTATTTCTGGATGTCTATTCTTTAAATTTGTAACGGTTCTATTGTATGAGTACTTTTGTAGTGAAATTAGATGCAACTCTATGCAAAGGAATCAAATTTTGGTTAGAAAGATGGGGAGTGCACTGGTTTTGATTTTGTGATTACCTGCATTGTAACTTGTTCTTTCCTTCTGATCTTGATGTCAAGTTCACGTCTGATCTTGCTTTTGTTTTGTTCTTTTCGTGGTCTTGTCACGGGGATGAAGACCCTTTTTTCCCCTCTCAGTTTTCTTTCTTAGCCCCGGCTCCGCTGTTACGGCGGCGCCGCGGCCGTCTATGGTGTCCGTGCTTTTTTTGTTAAGCTTGCTTGTATGTATCTCTTGGCTGAGATTTCGCCACGTCACTCCCAAGAAGTGGAAGGTATGGATTAATGATAATCTTCAGTATTTTCAGTCCCATACAGTTTTTGTTCTTTTGTTTTTGCGCATTGACGATTGTTAGAAAAAAAAATAGTAGAAGACAACAAACACTAGAGAAATCAAGTCCTGACATGATCCTCGCACAATGGGACGTTGGGCTGCAACTGCAAATGGGCTCCCAGGGGACCCAGCCATTGTGCGGCCGCAGAGTTTGCGGGCATGGTGGTGACGGGCTGGCAGGAAACCACGACAGGACGGCGACTGAGAGAAGTCCGGCTCGAGTTCTGGCGGTCTTCCAGGGAATCCAGGCGTGCCGAGGGGTTGCCGTATGCTAGCAAGCCGTGGGCGGTGGTGGCAAAGCGTGCCTCCAGGAGGCACGGGAGCCGTCGTGCCAGAGTTCCGCACGGCGCCGCCGCTGGAGGATGACTGGATGAGCATCAGTTCTCGACTGGATGGTAAGTTCTAGTGTTTCTAGTAGATTTTTTTTATTTGGTCAAATGTTTAAAGCCGTCTAGTTGGCAACTTAGTGAAGCGGATTGCCATTAATTTCTGCGTGGCTGCAGAAAATGATTTGTGATTAGTGGATCTCTATCTAACCTCGATCATTCTTTCAATTTTATCTATCTGGATGTTACTTATCTTTGGCTATTCTAAAACAGCAATTTTTTTAAGTTTTGGTGAGAAATGTCCTTCCCTCTGACATTGGGAAACACTTTACAGCAAACTTTTTTTTTATCGAACACTCAAGAGACATTATATTAAAAAGAAAAAATGAGACAAGAACCCACAAACATACTAATCTATTGTTATGTGATTGCATGCTCGCCTGTTAGTTAGGACTGAAACAAGCCACCGACACACCTGGATGCGAACTACTCTTCACTAGTATAGTGCCCGTGCGTTGCTATGGTTCCATTTAAGAAATTCGCTTAAAAACAATCTGACGATAAGATTGTTTCATAGTATTTTATCAAACAATTGTATATGACCATAAATATAATCCGAATACATTCATGCATAACAAGGCATAATAAATACTATGTCTCATATACTACACATAAGTTCGAATTACATAAGGCCTGATTTAAGCCTTCACCATCATCTCCCAGGTAGCTCAGATGTCTTCCGTCGATCCAGTCAATGGAGATAGCAGAAATTCACCTGATTCAGAAATTCATCCAGCCTTATAGCAAGCCTATGACACTTTCTTCAAAAATGTCGGTCATTTCCATCACCTCGACAAAGTTGGCTCCCTGTACAAAAAAAAAAAAAAAAACAGAGAGGCTTTGTGTATCTCCCAAAGACCGTTCATCACTTAATAGCGCTGAGAGATTGGTCCTTTTGATTTGAGGAACAACCCACATTAACAAGGGAAGTTGAGTAGTTGTAGAAATGTAGAACTGTAGAAATTTGCTGAAGGTGGTTTCCAAATTCCAATTTCCATTGCACACCTTTGTTGATGAACTTGCAAAATGACCATGCTATATCTCTATCATTGGTTTCTGAATTTTAAATGGGTTAATAACTTCTCTGACGTTCCCCTACAATTCTGGTTTAAAGGAAACCATAGTTTGAAGACTGAAATTGAAGACAATTAGATTGACAAATGGAGATATTTCATAAAAGAATGAAGCGAATACATGGACAGGAATTTTATGTATGCATAATTCATAACTGGAATGAGGACTTTGATGTCTAAACAAGTCATTGATCAACGGAAAAAGAGCGAAATAGCATGTCATATAGACAAACTTGGCCACGATTGGTCTGAAGGTGCTAAGATTACAGACCTTATTACATAAACATGTGGAAGTCGTAAGGTAGATAAGACCCCAACAAAGAAACCGCAGGAATATGACATTAAGGAGGTACTTCATAGGTTCATTTATGTGCCACGTCTCTCTGATTCAGGAAGATTATCTTTGTTACCCTCTGACTGGCTGGGTTTGATTGATCTATCTGTGCTGCCACTTCTGTTGTTCTTCACTTGCTGAGTGTCAGAGGTGATTTTTTCTTCAGAAATAACTTCTGAACTTTTCTCATAGTTCTTATCAGCATTTGTGGGGAGATCCTTGCTCCTTTGCTGCCCTGCTCCCGACCCCAGTGATGCAGCTTCAGAACCCTGCTTCACACTTCCTTGCAGTGATATAGCAGACTTGTCTCCTTGCAGTTGCTTGCTCTTCTCAGGGTTTGAAGGCAACACTTCTTTGGATGTTGCTAACGTAGGAGAATTTGCTGTCTCGTTGGTTTTCTTGCCACCATCTTTAGATGCTTGAGGCTTGTTCTGGTCAGACTGTATCTGTAGCTTAGATGGTTCGCCAGTTGTTTTTGCTTGAGCTTGTCCCATGTCATAGCTACTGGCACCTGCCAAGGAATCTTCCCTCTGCTCTTTCCAATTCTGGTGACTGGTGCTGCATAATCACCTTGCTTCCTGTTTTCAGCTAGCTGAGCCTTGGATTGATCTCTTGCTACCTGTTGTTTGACTGCTTCTTCCTTGTATGCTTCATTATTATCTTCAGGTGGTTTCACTAGTGGAGGCACAGAAGAAAGTACTCCAGTATTCCTGGGAGCTTGCCCACCTGGTTGCCTATTGGGCGATACCACACTGGTTTGACTGGTTTCATCAATACTGCTCTTCTCGTTCCTTGTTTCAGATAAAGAAGATAATTGTGGTGATGGTTTTGACAATTGGCCTGCATCATGTCATGAATATGATCAGCCAGCACATCGGTGAGGTTATAGAGAACGTCTCTCCCTGAAGACATGGACTACAGACTACTTATCATAAAGACAAACATTAACTAGATTTAGACTATGACAACTTAGTTGTCTAAACTAGCACTGTACCTAAAACTTTCCTTAGAGGCTCCTAACAGTCTTCTACAGTTCTTCTATATGAGAAACAATTTTAGGAGTGTAAATTGGTAGTGGCAACATAAATGCAGAATTATTTTCTTAAATACTACTGCTTGGTTGGAGTATTCTGTGTATGGAACACATTAAGAAATTTGGATCTGCTATTTGGTGAAGCTTTGGTGCCTTGTTTGAGGCAACTGCTTAGGAGCATGCTTCTATGTTCTGTTGGGCAATGGTCAGTGCAGCTCGTCATAGGTAAAAAAAAGGTGCAGTTCAGTATTTAATCAGATCAATTATGAGAATAAGCATTTTGTCCAGTATTAGCTCTTTACCTGAAGTTGCACGGTCTTGTGTGTCTGGATTTGGTGCTAGCTTTCCTGGTGTAATTAGGAGTGTGCTTCTTGGATCATCAGGAGATGGTTTGGCTGCCTTGTTCTTGCCATTCTCATCAAGATTTTCTTCACTAGGAACTACAGAAGCTTTTGTTCAACAGAAGCTTGTGTTCCTGAGGTTGGTTCTGCGGCCATTTTGTCCACAGTAGATTTTTTATTTGTGTCACGGTCACCAGTATCTTGAACACCTGGTATTTCTCCTTGGCTAGCTGGTGCTTGCTTCTCGTTAGTATCAAAAATTGCTTTTTGGACTGATGCTGATGTACCTTGACTGTCAGAAGCTTTCCTTGTTGCCTCTGGAGCTCTTTCACTCATGGTGGAACTCTTCTTTTCTGCTCATCACTGACAATACGAGCACGTGGGTCATCTCCTTGCATCAGTTCTGGACCACTTTTAGCATCAGCTGGGGTTTGCTGTGATGTGCGTTGTGGTGTTCTTATGTCATCACCTTCTGTTTTGGCTAACTTGTCATTGCTAGGAGTAGGAGGTACTTGTTGGATGCTCTGCAAATATCCTGGCCTAGCAGTAGCACGATCATTGTAAGGCACTCCTTTAGGTGGCGAAATGTCTCCTCTTTCATCTGCAGCTTCTGGAGTATAAGGGGTTCTTGTGCCTGTTGATGGAGAGGTGGTTATTTTGTTGGCTGGTACTGTTGTGGTTTGCTTTTTCTCTGTTATGCATACCTGAAGGATCCTTGATGACAGGTGCTTCCTCCTCCATAGTTGGGTCTTGAGAACCTGGATCATCTGGATTAAACATTCTCCGAAGCCTCTTAGTCGAGAATCTTTCATTTCCATCAGTGACATCCTGAGTATCTTCTTCAGATTCTACTTGCTTTGGTGTTGTGCCAGATACTTTCTGCTCAGTAGCTATTGTCTTAGCTTCTTTCTGGACATCCTGGACACCTGATTTCCGGGCTGGAGATGGAGCCCTATCTTGATCAGCTTCAGTTGCTCTCTTGGTGTCAACTAGGGCACCACTGTATGTAGTTTGTTTTGCAATTTCTCCATGAGTATAAGGAGTGTCCACTGCACTTTTTTGTTTTTCACCCGACTCAGGAGCATAAGGAGCATCAGGTTCACCAATTTTGTGGGAAACTTTGGCTGATCCTGGACTGGTCTTGTCAGGAGCAACTGCTTCACTGGTCTGACTAGCTTTAGGGCTCTTGGAGGAAGTTTGTGAACTGGGCTTGGACAGGAATCCTGTCTCGTCCTTATGACCTGTAATCTTGAAGAAATCAGAAACATGGGGCTTATCAGGAGTTTTGTTGGATAGCCTTTGACTGGTTTTGCTAGGAGTTGATGCACCTTTTTTGGCTGGGATTCTCTGAATCGGTTCTCTGATCCATCTTGGTAGTAGTAGTAGTTGTAGAAGGCTGGAAGAAGCTACTTTTAGTATTCTGGACACTGCTAGGTGGTTTCTGTGTGGTAGGATCTATCGACCTTGTTGTTGGTGGGTGTTTTTCAGTGGTTGTAAAGAAGCCACCTTGATTTCTTTGGATAGGTGAAGGCTCAGAGGCCGTTTCATGTTCTTGTGGAGCTGATGGAATGGAGGTTATGATGGTGCCAGTGCTGGGAGGAGGAACCAGCACTGTCTGTGACTTTGGACCCTCTTGCTGCCGATGGCTTATGTGAATCTCACGGCCACTGAACGGCTGCAGATACTCTGTCTGCCGTTGTTGCTGCTCCTTCTCGAGTTCCTCCTTTCTGTGCTCCTCCTCCACAGTCTTCATGTCCTTCAGAACCTGCTGCCAGGAATCACGGGCAGAGATTCTGTTCCACCACCTCTGCACATTCTTCCTCGAGTCATACAAGTAAGCAAACCTCTCGGATGTGATGACGTGGTGGGTGCCTGGCAGGTGAACAAGGTCAGCAAGAGTGAACTTATTTTTCCCGCAAGGAACTCAGTCTCACCAAGCCTCTGCTCGTAAACTTCAAGGACTTCCTCCAGCTTCCGCTTCTCTCTGTTGATGTCTTCATCATAGTCATCATCCTCGTCTTCCAGTGGGAAGGCAAGGTGGCAGAATAATGCCCGGCTTGGAGGATCGAAGGCATGCTCCTCGTTCGAAGCCATTGTTCAATTGAAGCCCTCTCAAGGACATCCTTTCCCAGAAGGAAAGGATACCCTTGATGCTCGTAGGTCTCTGCTATATAGCGACAGATTGCTCTTGAATCTGCGGATTATAGGACAGGTCAATTTACATTCTACCTCTGATTTTTTTCTTCTTTAGTCCAAGTAGCTAGTAATGAACTACTGTCACTTAATTTTGCTGAAAAAAATAGTTTGTGTTTTAAATTTCATTTTGTTAATACTCCCTCAATCCCAATTGTACGTCGTTGTAGTTTTGTTTCAAGTCAAACTTCTCAAGCTTTGACCAAACTTACAGAAAAAATGACCAAACTTATAGAAAAAAAAGCACTAACATAATACATGTACAACATGAATTTAGTTCCATTAAATTCACCATATAATATGTCTTGACAGTGTATTTATTTGGTATTTTAGATGTTAATGTATGTTTTCTTTAATAATGGTTGAAGTTAGTAAAGTTTGACTTTGGACAAACTAAAATGACCTACACTTTGGGATGGAGAGAGAATATGGAAAGGAGCACCATGTTGTGTTGGCACCATGCAATAATGCTTGTACAACCATGTTGAAGTGCTTCATACAGTGCTTCATACATCTTCCATTCCAAAAACATTTGTGTGAAACATTTAAACATCATTGCATTTCATTTCCGAATGTGATCCTGGAAAAGTTTTCTGCTTATGTTTCATGCATGAATGAGAACAAGCCAGTGCACCCTAAAATTCAATGAGCAATAATTCCTTTTTTTTTTTTTTTTCATTATGACTTGTGCGTTGAAATGGAAGTGGGTAAAAACTTGGCAAACAGAATGCTGAAGAATAAACATATAACCAGAGGTCGAGCTTATTTTTTTCTTTGTTTCGTTTTGAATTTCATGTCACATTGGGAGAGAATGGAGATCCTATATAATCTTCTAACTAGAAATTAGATTTATTGAATTGAATCTACAGTTTGTTCCCCTGGCATTTTTTTTTTCTTGTCGGCAATTCTTTTTTGGTTTATAGAATTACACTTACTTGGCTTGAACAAGATATGCACTAAGAGCCTGGGCCCCAAAACAGTGTAGTCTAATGCAGTTCTGTTTTTTTTGTCCTGCTACTTTCAAAGTTCCATTGTATGTTTCAGGAAGAAGATGATACTGGTTACAAGAACTGAGGGCTGACACATATCAAGGTTTACATTTTTAATATCTGGCACACTTTCATTTTCTTCACACAGAAATAACTGCTCGATATTGATGACAGAACAACTTCAACAGCATGTCTTCTATTTTAGTACATATACACTGAATTAAACTTGTATGCATAAATTATGTAGATTCTAGTTCTTAACCAATATTATTAAGTAGCTAATTCAAAGAATAAAATAGAACTGTTGTGGCTGTTAAAGATGTAATCACAATTTAAGACGAATAGACTGATACAAAAGATTGGCGTATAGGTATGATCATTGTAGCCTGAACTAATATGGAACAAAATAAAAAATTAGAACTAATTCAAAGTTTATTTTTTTTCTTTCTTTTTGCAACTTCAATGGAGAACCACTTCTATTATGTACCTTTTCCCATTAGAAGCCTTGGAATGATCAGAATACCTCTTTACTCTTTACTCGCCTTGGAGCCAATTCGTTTTTACTTGTTTTCTTCTTGCTTTTTTTCTGAATGCATACTCTTGTCTTTTACAAGAAAATGTTACTCATAAAGCTACGCTTGCTGATTATTTCTTGGATTATGTTATTCACCTACTGAAGTTATTTCACTTGGACAACATATATCATTCTATCATGTGCATATGTAACATGCAAAACAGTATGTACTGTAACCACACTACCCAGTGACATTATAAATCTGTACAACTTGAGTACATAACAAAATTGCAGCTGTACCTTGCAGAAATATGGGTCCATCGTAGAACGGAACTGGAACACTCCTGGACGCCTGCAGAGAAGATGTTATGTTCTGTAAGCTAAACAACAGCTGTGTCTCTTATTTGGGAGTTGCAAAAAAATCTTGGTGTATATAGCAAGTACCTGGAGGCTGAGTATATCCTTGTAAGAGGCTTTGAATGTCTCAAATTTGACATTTTTCTCGTATAGGCATGTCAGCACCCTCGACACATCCGGCAGGATCATGGATTTCTCATGGTACAGATTTACAACAGGAGGCCCTGCACTGGTGCTGAGGCCTGCCATGGCAACAGGAGCTCAGGCTTACTGGTTGAAAGAAATGAAGGTAACGGTGTGCAAGCATGGTGATCCAACCGTCATTGTTTTAATATTAGAAGGTTATGTTCATGGCTGCCTGAGCAAGCAAAGATAAGATGCTTAAAGTGTCAGCTTAGGAACAGGTGGTGATAGAGTGGGAAGTAGGACTAGAAAAAAAAAGAGAAGAGAAAAGAAAAGGTGACGCAGGGGAGGAAAGCAAAAGGCAAAGTGGACTAAATCTGATGGATTTGGATTGTGGATGATGCATTTCATAGTAACTATACATCATCGAAAAATGGTGAATTCCATCAGACTCAAGTTTAATAAAGTGAAAGGGCAAAAGAAGCACCTCAGCCATAGGGGTGTATTCATTCCTTGCCGCTTTGATAAAAGGAGATGCAAACTGCTGGTACGGTAGCACACAGGTTGTGCCTAAGAAGGCAAGTTTCGCATCAGAAAACCATGATATTCCCTACATGTACCGGCATACCGGCAGACAAACAGGATGGGTGATGAACGGTCTGGGTGCCCTTCTAGGCTTTTATCATGCAGTGAAACTTTTATGGCAAATAACTTGTCCCCAGGAATAGGGGCAATATTCAGATAGTTTACATGTGTGCGATTTATTTTCTAATTTTACACACTAGCAACGCTCTGGGTACCTTTACTCCGCTTTGATATGAATGATTTCATGATGAAGGCATGCAGCAGACGAAATGCTGGTGAAGGCGTGCAGCTATGACGGTTTGATGCTCCAGTCCAGTGATCTGTCATGAAGAGGCTGCATGTAGTTCGGTCCTGCAAAGCAAACAGGATGCATGAAAGGAAGTGCTTGCCTTGGCGCTGATGGCAATGTTGATTATCGAGGCATTCGAAGGCTGGCTGCAAGGCGAAAAGAGTAGAAGTTAGCTATTCACTATATATATATACATGACCCACTTGTTTCTCTCACTAAATCTTCTTGGTTGTTGTGTCTAAACCAACTGTAAAGCTTACAGCCCCCTTCTCCTTTCTTCTGTTCTCTCTCCTCCACTTTAGCATTGAGCCTAATATAGCATGTCAGAGCATCTCTAGTAGTACCACCTAAATCAGAATATCTAAATGTTTGTTTGGGTAGCCACCTAATATTTTACTACCTAAATTTACTACTTAAAACTAACTACCCAAACTAATCTCGGTAGCATGGGTCTTACATGTCATTCTCTCGCATGTTCTTCTCGCAGGGATGGCTGTAGTAGAGATGGTTGCAGCAGAGAGTCGCCCCGAGTGTAGGGACGCTGCGCTGGGTCAAGACGTTGTGCGGGGCAGCCGGCGGGCGTCGGTGGTAGCCCGACGTGCCGACTTGGACGGGGGAGGCGGTCGGTGCTGGGCAAGCATGGACAGGGGAGCCGGCCGGGGAGGATGGTCCAGGGGAAGGCCATTGCGCTGCGCCATAATGCCCTCTACGTGCGGTGTTTGAGGGCCGCCGGGAGGATCGCACGGGAAGTGGTTTTGACGGCGTTTGAAGGCCGCCACAGGGGAGGGTTGCCATAGGGGGGCAGCAAGGCCATGTCGGAGGACCGTTGGGGAGGAGGCACACGGGCCAGTAGGGAAGAAGCATGCCGTCATTGTCGAGGCGAGACGCACGACGAGGAAGAGAAACCACCAAGAAAAAATAGGTAGGCAAGTTTGTTGGCCTAACAGACGTAGGTATTGGGAGGAAAGATGTGTTGGGCCAACAAACATATGTAGTTGGAGTACGTTTTTTTTGTCTTCACTGCCTTCGCTCCGCGCCCCGCCCTCGCCGACCTGGTCTCCGTCGCCGCTGCTTGGATGGCGCCAGAGATTTGCGTCTTCGAGAACGGTCGCATATTTAAGTTGCAAGGTGCCTGGTACATAGGGATGCAAGCGGCAGCCCGCGAAACCCACATATAGGCTTAATTAAGTGGGTTGCCGCAATAACCCGCGAAAGTTTAGCCTATATGTGGGTTCGTGGGCTAGCCCACTTGCATCCCTACTGGTACACAAAATATGTCACTGGTATAGCTCCTCTGTCGGAGCGTGTTTCTAGGAGGCAAACTCATCGTGCGCGATGCATTTTGGGTCTGGGTCTCTTCGTTGGAGATAGTCTCATCTTCACCTTGAAAAATAAAACTCCTACACCTATCTTCCCAAGGTGCTTTGTCAGATCCTGTCTTTCTAAGGTGCTTGTCAGATAATGAGGACTGTGTATTTTTTAAAAAAAAAAAAAAAGAGTTTCATTAAACTTGGCTTTAAGAAAGCCAGCGCAGGTTTTATAGAGAAGCACATTACTGGGGTTGCCAGTTTACAAAGCGAAACAGCAGGAAACAAACCAAACTAAGGAAAGCTACGACTATGAACTACTTAAAGCTCCACAACATCAGTAGAACAAAGCTCCCTCAGCTTGAACGTCTTGAGCCATCCCAACAGTCCCTCCATGACCTGATCTACTCGATCTCTGTCCTCGAGTTTAAGCAAGATCCTCCACCACTGCATTAGAGAAATAGTATGATAAAGAATGTCAGATGGTTCATGAGGAAATTTCTTTTCAATTGCCATCTTATTCCTATTATTCCATAAAGCCCACATCAAACATGCAAAGATATACACCAACAACCGAGTGGGCAACGGCCCCCTGCCATATATCCAAATAGTCATTGCTTCTGTAACTGAATTTGGAATCCAAACCGAAAGTGCCAAATACCCCTAAACACTTTAATGAAACAGTTTCTGATCTTGATCTAACAGAGGTTCCTTTCAGTGGCGAGACTACACACTGGAGTAATATGCAGCAAGACCCCCTTCTTGTCAAACTTGATTGGGTTTTTCACATCTTCCTGCTGGCTCACTAACCATCCAGCTACATCTGTCCAACCTCTGTCAAGACCCATATCAGATCATATCCCCTATGTGGTACATATTAGAACTTCTATACCCAAATAAAATATCTTCAGATTTGAGAATTATTGGATAGACCATCCTGGTTTCCTGGAAACTGTAGAAAGCTGTTGGTCCAACTCCCCTCACTTTGCTAATGCTGCTAAACACCTTTCAGTCAAACTGAAACATGTCATATCTGGATTGAGAAAATAGAGCAAAACTCTTTCCAACCTCAATAAACTGATCTTACAACAACAAATGGGTGTTACAAGCTAATGGATGGCCTAGAAGAGCAAAGACCTTTATCCGCAATTGAGGCAGCCTTCAGAAAAACTGGTTAGCAAAGTACCTGAGCATCCTACTTGAATCCAAAAGAAAGTAATGGAAACAAAGAAAGACAATCAAGTGGGTCAACTTTGGTGATCTTTCACCTAATGGCTTCAATTGCCCATAAGAAAAACTTCATTGTCTCATTGATAGATGGGCAAGGGAATATTATATTGGACCATGACCAAAAGGCAAATCATCTATGGAATGCTTTCAAGGAAAGGATGGGTGTCTCTGAATACAATGGTCTTAGTTGTAATCTCTCTGAGTTACTGAATCCAATAGACCTGAATAGCCTTGATTCAGATTTCAGCATGGAAGAAATAAATGCAGTGATCAAGGATCTGCCCAACAACCATGCTCCAGGACCTGATGGCTTTAATGGCACCTTCATCAAGAAATGCTAGCAAATTATCCAAGGGGATTTTATAAGTTTCTTTGCAAGATTTCAATAATCATAACACCGATTTGACAAGCATCAATTCTTCCCTAATAACCTTAATACCCAAGAAGGACAATCCAGAAACTATCAATGACTATAGACCAATCTCACTGACTAACTACTCTGTGAAAGGTATCACCAAAATACTTTCAAACAGATTACAATCAATGATCTTTGAGCTAGTTCATGCTAACCAATATGGGTTTATTAAGGAAAGAACCATACAGGACTGCCTTGCTTGGGCTTTCCAATTTCTACACCTCTGCCACCATTCTAAGAAAGAGATCATCATATTAAAGTTAGACTTTGAAAAGGCTTTCGATAAGATAGAGCACAAGTTCATCATGGAAATACTCAAGCACAAGGGATTCTCCAATAAATGGGTAAATTGGGTTCAAAATATCCTCTCAAGTGGCAGTTCTTTAGTTATTTTGAATGGAATCCCTGGTAAAGGATTTAAATGCATGAGAGGTGTGAGACAAGGGGATCCACTCTCTCCCCTTCTCTTTGTTTTGGCAGCTGATCTGCTTCAGACCATGACCAATAAAAGCTGGCAAGCAGGCCTTCTAGAACATCCATTGGCCAATAATTTCCAAGGTGATTATCCTATCATCCAATCTGCAGATGATACCCTACTGGTACTACCTGGAAATGAGGCCACATTGACCAACCTAAAAGAGATACTCAAAGTGTTCTCTGACTCATCTGGGTTGCATGTGAACTACAACAAGTCAAGCCTAGTACCAATAAATATGGATGATAATAGGCTCATGCACTAGCAGCAATATTTGACTGTCAGGTGGCCTCTATGCCTTTCACATATCTGGGATTGCCTCTCGGTACAACAAGACCAACTATTAATGACTTTACACCTCTTCTCAACAGAATTGAGAGAAGATTGTCGAGTATAAGCAAACTCCTATCATATAATGGTAGATTGATCCTAGTCAACTCAGTCTTTTCTGCTCTACCAACATTTTATATGTGCAGCCTGAAATTTCCTCCACATGTGGTAAAATAGATTGATCATTACAGGAAAAATTGTCTTTGGAGTAAAGGAGAGGCAGATAGAAGAGGAAGATGTCTGGTGGCTTGGGAAGAAGTGAGAAAACCCAAAGATCAGGGAGGCCTGGGCATTATTGACATAGAAAGTCAAAATAATGCCCTGCTCCTAAAATATTTAGACAAATTCTATAACAAAGCAGATATCCCCCGGGTTTCTCTCACTGGAACACTTGTTGAAGCTTAAGCGATTCTTCACGGTGATGTCAACCCTTCTAGCTTGTTATTCACTCCCTCAAGGATTTTATCTGTATGGCTCATCTTTTTGGTGAGGTTTTCGTTGATCTTGGCTTGGCCCAATACCAGGTCCTTGCATGAAGGTTGACCGGAGCTGTAATTGGGATTATAGCCATGGTTACCTTAGAATGGTGGTCGGGACTGGTTGTTCGGCCTTTGCCGAGGTTGGCGGTACCCGTTGTTATTGATGAACGCTGCTTCTTCACGGGTCTCAAGGCAATTGTCCCCTGAGTGGCCAACTTCACCGCAGGTCTCACACGTCATGTGTGAGTCTCGTGGGCATAAACTGGGCGCTGCTGAGTATTTGAGTATGTGTTGTGCTCTTCCAGCTTTTTCAGCAATAGATCCATTTTTGCGGCAAGCATATCCGCCTCCTTCACGGGATGCATGCCTTTTTGTGTTTTAGCTGGGGTTCTGTCCTCCCCCCAACTCTAGTTTGCCACCATTTTGTCGATCAGGGCTGTTGCCTGATCGATGGTGAGTGACAAGAATGCGCCACCAGTAGCGGCGTCTAGGTTCCCTTTGATATGGCCGTGAGACCATTGTAGAAGTTCTAGAGCACCGGCCAATTCTCCATCCCGTGGTGCGGGCATGCTTGAATGTATTCTTGCAGCCTTTCCCACACCTCCGGAATGGGTTCCATTGAGGTGCGGTCATCTTCACCTTCCAATAGGCAAAGTTGGTGTCATCGAAAGGTGGCGCCTTCTTGGTGTTGTTGACATGAAAAAGTCATTGCCATTTTGTCACCGTGAGGATGTTAAGCCTTCTAAAAACGTGTCTTGACTCTGATACCACTTAAAAAGGTCCTAATGGCTAGAGGGGGGTGAATAGCCTATTAAAAAAATCTTGCAACAAACACTAAGCACCCTGTTAGACAACAAGATGGCGTAGCAAATAAGCAATGCTTCAACCAGCTAAGCAAGCCGCAATTCACCTTCTATTGTCTCTAAAATCCACTACAAAGGCTATGTTCGGCTACTCTACTCCTAGGTGAGCAAGCATACACTAACTGTGAAAACCACTAGGAGCTGTGCGTCAAGACTAGCAAGCGTTACTACAAGCTACCAACCCGCTAGTCTAACAAGTATATGCTACGTAAAGTAATGCAAAGGAGCTAGAATACAAAACCACCGCTGAGTGTAGAGGATGATGCCAATCACCGCGGTACAATGAGAAATCTCCAAATCGCAGCAAGAACAATTGACACGATGATTTTTTTCACTCGAGGTTCACGTGCTTGCTCAAGACGCTTAAGTCCCCAGGCGACACTCACTTGACGTATGCTGCTTAATGGCCGGGTGCCAAATCCCCCTATGGGAGCTCAAGCAAACGCATCACAAGAGAGGGTCCAACAAGCCACGCAGCAATCCACTAGTGCTCCTTTCGGAATCTCCCGCTGGGTAAGGAACGACCCCTCACAATCACCACCGGTGTGGCTCCCTCAACAAGCTCCAATCGAGCTCAACACCGCCTCTTGCTCCAAGCCGCTAGGGAACCAAGCAAATTCCCAAGAGAAACAAGATCCCGCTGCTTCTCCAAGGATGAAGTGCCTCTAGATGCAAGACTAACTCAAGCAATGCACTTCTATCACTCTCAATCTCACCAAGATTCGGGTTAGAGTGAGGGGATGAGTGGAGAGGAGTCTCACAAGCTCACAAAATGAGTTAGGCTGTTGAAATGTGCAAGGGAGACTCAAATGACCGCCAAGCCACTACATATAGACCCCAAGTCGAAATAGAGCCGCTGGCCAAAGTCCCTCTTCGTCGCTCAGAGGCCGGACGCGCCGACGCCAGCGGTCCCGAAAGCACAGCTGCCAGATCGACACCGCCGACGCCGCCAGCGCTGCGTCCGGCGGGGGCCTCCCCGACATGCTTATCGACTGCTGACGGCTGCCACGGACGCTGCCAGCGCCCGCCAGCGCTGTTGATTTCTTTCTCGACGAGCGATTTCTCACCAGCGCCGGACGCTGCGGATCGATTTTGACCGCTCAGGCGCACCACGCCGACGCTGGGCCAGCCGCTGGCGATTTGAGCTTTGACCGCGCCTGCTACGCCAGCGCCACGCCCGGGGTCCGGACGCACAGCAGTACAAAAACATCCTTCGTCGCTAAGGCCGTCGCCTTTCCATCTTTCCAAGTTTCGCTTCTTGTCTTGAGTTGCCAACACTTCGAATGTGTCCCGTGAGCACAAGTGTTAGCATGTCGTGATCGAGTTAGACAAGAATGAAGTTAGTGCTCTCAATCCTAAATGCATATGCAAAGTCAATTGACCCTAGAAGCACTTCACCAAAGGATTATCGCAAGCATCCCCTCTTGATAGTCATCTATCTATCCTATAATGTGATCACACGCTCTATCGTGTCTTGATCAACGAAAAGGAAAAACCCTATCAAGATACCTTTGCCTTGATCTCCCGTGTTCCCTCTCAAGTTTAACACCGAGCTTGACGATCCATCATGTCCACCATCA
>JADLZK010006796.1:0-11182 GCA_015847255.1 Hyparrhenia diplandra
CTCAAGGCAATGTGTGAGAAGCAAGCAGAGGGGATCGGAAGTAGATGGGGATCGAGAGGAAGAAGGGTAGAGAAGCACGCCAACCGCCAGACGGCAGCTGGTTCAATTAGAATTTAATATGATTCAATACAACCATAGTTCTCTCGGTTCCTCTCTGATGCTTAAGTACAAGGGTCTTTGCCCTTTTCACGCCAAGCAAGCCGTCTACACGGTCCACATTGGGCCCTGAAGCTCTGGTTTTCCTTCCTGATTTCTCTGGCCTGGGCTGGGCCGGTGCTTGACTGGGCTGTGACACAGCGCTGTCGACATTCCTCCTCCCTTGCGCAGCTGCTTGCCCCCCCAAGCAAAGGGCTTTGGGAAATTCTTGCTGCACCACCTCCAAATCTTCCCATGTAGCCAGTTCACGATACAAGTTGTTCCACTTGATGAGAACTTGATCAACCGAATGGAGTCATGAACCACCACTGAAAGTGTCGAGGACCCGTTCAGGAGCGAGATGTAGAGCAAAGTCAGAGGGCAAGGTGGTGACTACCTGATGCTTGGCCCCCACCGCTTTCTTCAGTTGCGAGACATGGAAGACTGGGTGTAGTGATGAGTGTGCAGGTAGTTGAAGCTTGTATGCGACAGATCCAATGCGAGCCACAATAGCATATGGGCCGAAGAATCGGTAGGAAAGCTTCTGATGGGATCTTGGAGCCAAGGACGTCTGCACATATGGCTGGAGCTTCAAATAAACCAGCTCACCCACTGAGAAAGAACGTTCAGAACGATGGAGATCAGCTGCTTTCTTCATTCGCTGCTTGGCCCTGTTCAGATGATGCTTGAGGAGCAGGTCCATCCAGTGACGATCAGTAGCCCATGACTGAACTTCAGGATGATGACCAGCAGTAGGATCCACTGCTAAGAGACGTGGTGGATAGCCATATAGTGCTTCGAATGGAGTCCTGCCAATTGCAGAGTGATCACATGTGTTATACCAAAATTCAGCCGCAGACAGCCATTTACTCCACTTCTCAGGCGTTGCATGAACGAAGCATCGAAGATATGTTTCCAGACATTGGTTCACACGTTCCGTCTGGCCATCCGATTCAGGATGATAAGATGTGCTCTTGCATAGATTCACTCCTACCAGTTTGAACAACTCGACCAAAAAGTTGCGGTGTAAAAAATACTGGCCTCGACCGCAGAGATAATATCTTGTGGTAAACCGTGCAAGCGATACACCTGGTGAAAGAATGCTGAGCTACCGATAGAGCGCGGAACGGGTGGCTAAGGCGATAAAATGACCGTATTTGTGAACAAATCAACCACCACTAAGATGCAGTTGAACAGATTGGATACAGCAAACCTTCAATGAAGTCCATCGATAAGACCGCTTGGCGAAGTCAGGCACCGGAATAGGCCAGAGTAACCCAATTTGGACGGTGGCGGTCATACTTTAGACTGTTGGCATGTGGAACATGATTGCACATACCCTTAACTGAAGTCTTCATGCCTTTCCGTGCAAAGGATTGCTTTAGGCGGTGAATGTGACAGGGACTCCGAAAGTGCCCTCCCCATGCATCGCCATGAAATTCAGAAATCAGCTTAGTTTGCGCGCTGATCCGATCCAATCCATACACGATTACGGAAAACAAAGCAGTCCAGCTTGGAAGGAGTATGGCGGCACGGCTGTAGGATCAAATCAATTTCCCCGATCAATTCCTCGAAGCCAGGATCGTCAAGATAGCTGGTCCGGACATTCTGTACCCGGCTTTGGAACAATCAAGAAACCACCATACATATGTCTTTGGGTTGGGATGTCCGACAATGCGTCACCGCGGCATTGACGAGCCCGACCTGTAGTGAGATACCTCAGAATGAAGCCCCAACAGTTTAGTAAACACGCGCTTTGCCAAAGGTGTGTATGCAGTCGTTGTTCGATAATAACCGCGTCAGGGCTCTTTTGGTCTGAAGAATTGTAAACTCCGCTGAAATGAAGGTACGATCGCCATGCTTCGACCGCCATAAGGATGGCCATGAATTCCCTTCTCATACGTCGACAGACCACGATTTGGGGCCCAACGCCTTGCTGAGAAAGGTGGGCGGCCATCTTGAGACAAAACGGCGCCAATAAATCGGCATCAGAGGCGTTGTGTCTCAACCACAAACGGCCCGAGAAGTTGGGAAGTGCTAACACAAGAGAGGTGCAGAAATGCATGTTTCAGAGTTTGAAAGGCCTCCTCATGAATCGATGTCCGCATAAAAAATCACACGCTTTTGAGCAAGGCCGCCGAGGTTTTGAAATGAGTCCGAAATGGCGAACGAACCGCCCCTGTAGTAGCCGGCTAGTCCCAGAAACGAGCGGAGCTCCCTTAACAGATGACGGCGCTTGGCCAGTTCTGATTGTCGTAATCTTGAAGGTTCTGTTTCCACGCCACCGCTGACCACCACGGTCCTAGATAAGCAATTTTGGTCTTGGCAAACGTATAATTTGAAAGCTTCAATCTGCCAGTGATCTCTTTTGAGCAACTCAAACACACATTTCAAATGTTCCAAGTGTTACGTCGCTGATCGACTATATACTAGGATGTCGCCGAAAAATACCACAAGCAAACTTGGCGCGCAGACATGGATGAAGTGTTGCGCCATGGCTTCATTGAATGTCCTGTGTGCCCCCTGTCAAGCCAAACGACATGACCTTGAACTCAAAGTGCCCGAAGTGTCCGAAAGGCCGTCTTGTGTTGATCACTCTCCTTCATACGTATCCGATGGAACCCTGCATCAGAAGTCCGGTGTGGAAAAATAATTGGCACCATGTAACTCATCCAAAGAATTCCTCAATAATGGGAACAGGATACTTGCTTTTGGCAGTGATGGCGTTCGAAGTTGTCGATAATCGACCACGAAGCCAGGTGTTGTCCTTTTTCTTCACCAACAACATCGGGCGATGAGAATGCACCGACACTCCTGAATCACCCCTTGGCTTAGCATTTTAGACCTGTTTCTCAATTTCAGTCTTCTCGGTGGAGCATATCTGTAGGGCCTGATGAAGACTGGTTGTGCCCCAGGTATCAGAGGTATGGAGTGGTCACATTCTCTGACAGGAGGCAAGCCCACAGCTGGATCAAACAATGAAGCATACTCATTGACAAGAGTCTGAACTGTATCAGGTATATCCTCCTGCAGAGGCTGTACTGCGCACAACTGAATAACAGAACCAGGTGGGAAAGAAGCATCCTCTCCCAACAACACCGCTGCGGACCCCGTGATATGGAATAGAGATCCATTTCTGTCCCAAATGAACATTCATTGACTGAAACTAGTGAGCCAATCTAAAACCCACAATCATGTCATAAGTAGTGAGAGGTAAGATCTTCGTGATCATTCCCGAATGAATAAGACCAAATCGACCAAAGAGTGTCCGGCAAGAAGGAATTGCATTGCAAAGTGGCCCCATTAGCTACCCTCGTACATTGATCACAGGATGCAAAAGGAAGAGCTCCCGACAACCGCTTGGCTACTCATTGCACTCGTGAAAGTGTGGGTGCTACCAGAGTCAACCAGAATCATGAGTGGTATGTCCTGAATCGTGCCAGAAAAACAGAAGGACTTGGGAGAAGAAAGCCCAGTTGTAGCTGCAAAAGACAAGTGCATCATTACTTGAGAATGAGTTGGTGAAGCAGGTTCTGATCCGATCCTCATCTTGCACAGGAAACATGTCAATTAACTCTTCGACAAGATGAATTTGAACAAGATCGTTGTAGCCGATGTTCTCGCCCCACTTGCCCCCCACACACTTGAAACACAGCCCCGCAAGGCCGTGCAGCAGGACGGAGAGCTTGAAAACGAAGCTTCCACATTAGCAGGAGCAGCAACAGCAGGTGGCTTACGGGCTTCAAAAGAATCGGTGGCTTCCCCGGGTGGTGGTGGAAGATAAAGACTACCAAACCAAGTAGCACGACGGGAGCAACAAAGATCAAACCGCCGGAATGGCCGCCTTCCCGCTGTTCGCTTCTTCCCTGAGAATCGAGCCAACAGTGTGCAGTATCCGCAGTAGAAGGACGGTGCATAATAAGAGCAGCCTTAATATCATCCCGTAAAACCCTCAATGAAACGTCGACCGGACATAGAGAGTATGATCGTGGTGTTTGGTGTAAGACTTAAGATCATCAACAAGTGACACAAACCGAAAGCAATGTACTCATCTACGAATAAATCATGCGACCGAAACAGACGACGCATCAAGAGCTCATGCTCATCTCTCGCAAAACGGGTAAGCAGCATGGCGTTGAAATCGCCCCGTGATTTAGTATCTAATTCCTCTTCAACGGATGATAGCCACCGCTTAGCGACTCCACTTAAAGTGCATAGTAGCGTAATCAACCCACAAGTCAGGCTCTATCTTATACAATCGGAAGTAATGAATCGACTGTTTGATCCATAACTTTGGATGATCCCCTTCAAAGCGAGGGAAATCAAACTTAGGCAAGCGACCCGTGTACCCACCCCCTTGATGATCAGACTCCCAATGACTAGAACCGACAAAGGCGAGGTGGTGGACGTGGTGGAGGCTGAGGAATAGGATGAGATCTGGGAGAGTGTAGGATGACATACCGCCGTTTATGGAAATCAGTGGAGACCACCGAAACCACCCTCGACGACGCGGGTGCCCGCTGGCGGGTTACCGAAAGTATCCCGCAGATGGGCTGGGTCGGCCGCGTGAACACGCCGTGGCCGACGTTGTGTCGTGGTTGAACGGCGAGTTCAGCTTGGTGTCAACGGCGACGCGGCGGTGAAGCCGGTGCTGACGATGACTTGGTCAGCAACGGATCCAAGACCGGGGCCGAGTGGCGAAGACACCAGAGGAACCGGAAGGCCCGGCCCACCATCGATCGCTTCCACGCATTTCTGGAGATCTTCCCCACCTCGCTTGAGGGAGGTCGGGTTTGCGCACGTCACCGCGTAGGTCGCCGACGGCCATCGACCTCAGGACGCCATTCGCCGAACGCCTTGATCGCAACCTCCAGTTGCTCCAGACGCAGACGCGCGCGCTGAGTCGGAGTCGGCGCTTTCCCGAAGTCATCGAGGCGGCGACGACGCCGGAAGCGCGTGCCGAGCAGCTTGATTTCGCCGAGAATCATCTTCCGGCAGGATCCATGACGCCGCAGAGCTTCGTCGCCGAGTATAATGGTCGGAGGAAGGGATCGAGGGTGGATCGATCCAGAGTGAGTCGCCCACCAAATCAACGGGCATGGATGGATTTATAGCAAATCGAATCGATAAAAAGAGGAACCGAATCCAACTCGCCTTATGACCGCAGAGCCGCTTTGCCGATTGATCGATCCAACGAACTGAATCCTGAGGAATCGTGGTGGCGAATCCGATACCAAATGTGAGAAGCAAGCAGAGGGGATCGGAAGTAGATGGGGATCGAGAGGAAGAAGGGTAGGAGAAGCACGCCAAACCGCGACGGCACCGGGTTCAATTAGAATTCGAATATGATTCAATACAACGATAGTTCTCTCGGTTCCTCTCTGGATGCTTAAGTACAAGGGTCTCTGCCCTTTTCACGCGTGCAAGCGTCACACTGTCCACATTGGGCCTCTGAAGCTCGGGTTTCCTTCCCGATTCTCTCAAGGCACCCGAATTTGGGCGATTGCTTGATGAAGAATTGGTGACAGTTGTTCGGGATCGTGGAGAAGCAAGCGCAGAGGGATCGGAAGCAGCTGGGGATCGAGAGGAAGAAGGGTAGGAGAAAGCACGCCAACCGCCAGACGCAGCGCTGGTTCACACTAGAATTCGAATATGATTCAATACAACGATAGTTCTCTCGGTTCCTCTGCGGATGGTTAAGTACAAGGGTCTGCCCTTTTCACGCGTGCAAGCCGTCACACTGGGTCCGCCATTGGGCCCCGAAGCTCACAGTTTTCCTTCCTGATTCTCTCTACGGGCTGGGTTTTGGGCAGTCTTGGCTGTGGCGTGACACGGCGTTCATTAATAATGACTGCTTGGATCACGCCTCTAGCTGCGGCAAATGCCAGCAACGTATTCCGGGCCATAGGCATAGGTAATCGGACGCTGGGGATGAGCGAGGATAAGAGCTTCTCTTCATATCTCTATCCTGGCTGAGATCCGTTGGTCGTTTCTTTTTTCTAGTCCTGGTGCTATCGCGCCGTCCAGGAGCAGCAGCAGAGTACGCCGCCGGCGTATAGCGACCAGCTACCAGGTTGAGCGCTCACCAAGGCGTCAATTGGCCCCAGCACGTTGCCGCTCCACCACCCGCATTCGCCGGGCTGCCGCGGTCCATCGTACCCTCTGCCTTCCGCCGGCCCGCGCCTGTGCAGCCATCGTTCTGTTCCTACCCCTGGTGCCCGCACGCCGGCCCGGCCTTCCGCCCACCGCTCGCTACCCCACTCCACTCCTCCCCTTTGCCGCCTGCCGACATCCGCCTTCCCACGCACTCCTGTGTACCGCTCAGCACCACCTCCTCCTCCGATCCTTTGCTGCCTCCCCCGTCGCCAAGTTCTTGTGTTTACCGCCGTCTCCCACCTCATGCCCACCGCGTCATAATAAGTCCCCCTCACATTGCCACGCCCCGGATCTTCCAAAGGCCGATTCCGCAGCCTCACTAACGCTGCATCGTCTTGAAGGAATGCCTATTTTCACCTAGTTGCAATTCCTTGGTGGGGGCAATACGGGATCTCCGGTGAGCAGATTTCCCGCCCGAAGCCCTAGTTTTGCAATTGGTGTCTTTGGCTGCCCGCCCTGGCAGGTGAGTTTATTGCCAGATTGGAGCAAGCTTCGATCAGCTTTTGGAAAAAAAAAAAAGAAGCTACGAATCTCTTTTTTGTGGTGAGTGCCTGGCCGCTGAAATTCAATGAGGATTTTATGTCTCAATTGTCGGGTTGTGCCCAGCCCTCTCGCACAATTCACGAACTCCGCTTTTGCTGATAGTGAAACATCATCCTTGAGATTATTTTTTATCCAAAACAAAAATAGCTGCACAAAGGTCTGAGAAGTTGAGATTCAAAGCTGAGATTTGAAAAACGCCTATTTGTGTGAATTCTCGATGGTTTGAGTGGATGTCTTGTCTTAATGTGGAGGAAAGGAATACCGGGTAAGCCGGAAATCTCTAAGTATGGCTCATATTGATGTATGCATAAGCTGTGAGGATACTGGAGTACACGAATGGAGATTCATTGGTTTCTATGGACATCCGAATAGAAATAGGAGGAAAGAGTCATGACATTTATTAAGATTTCTCTACAACACAAGTAGGCTCCCTTGGCTATGTAAAAAGTGTGAGATTTCAATGAGGTCCTATTAGAAGAGGAACATTTTGGTGCTAGGGAGAGAGAGAGGACTGGATACTTCTTGGCTTTAGGGAGGTTGTGGATTATTGTGGTCTTTTGACCTGGGCTTTAATGGTTTGTCATATACATGGATAATGCATGTTAGCAAGGTGATCAAATGTTAAAGTCGATTAGATAGGGGGCTTGGCAAATGGAAAATTTCTAGACCGATATCCTTTTACAGAGGTAACCCATATTCAAACAACAGAATCAGATCATTGTGCCCTTCTCATTGGACCGATATCCTTTTACAGAGGTAACCCATATTCAAACAACAGAATCAGATCATTGTGCCCTTCTCATTGATATTGCGAGTGAAGCAAGGATAGAGCAAAAAGAAGAATACCTCGCATTTTTAGATATGAGAATATGTGGTCAAGAGATCCAACCTATGAGGACTTTATTGATAGTAATTGGAAGTGTGCTACAAAAATGTAAAAGGTATAAGTTCCTCCCTTACGGATATGCAAACATCTCTACAACATTGGAGCTATGAGGTTTTTGGCTCTGTCCAGGGTAACCTTAATAAATTAAGAAAAGGAGCTTGAAGAGGTCCATAAGAAATCTTGGCGTGAAGGGACAACAAATGAAGAAAAGTCTTTGCTTATTAAGATATCGTGAATTATCAGCCCGAGAAGAAATCATGTTCAGATAGAGATCTTGAATACAATGGTTAGCAGAGGGGGATAGAAATACTTCTTACTTTCATGCTAGATGCAGGGGATAGAGCACGACAAAATAGAATTGCTTCCTTACAAAAAGAAGATGGTAATCGTTTATTATCATAAAAAAAAGATCTAGAAAATGTTGTCATTGGGTATTACACCAAACTATTCTCAGCACAGGAATTTCTACATCCAAATGAAGTGGTCTAGTTTGTGCCCCCAGAAAGTAACCGAAGACATGAACCACATGCTTTGTAGACCTTTTAGTGCAGAAGAAATAGAAAGGGCTTTGTTCATGATGAAGCTTAATAAATCTCCAGGACCGGATGGTTTCACAGCTAGTTTTTATCAAAAACATTGACCTTTATTGAAGGATGATATATGTCAAGCAGTTCTTGATTTCTTGTAGGAGGCGACATGCCACAGGAGGTAAATAAAAATAGTGCTAGTTTTAATCCCAAAAGTTAAGCAACCCAAGGAAATGTCTCAATTCAGACCGATCTCACTATGTAATGTCCTTTACAAGATGTGCTCTAAGGTTCTAGCAAACAGATTAAGGGAGATCTTGAATAACATTATATCTGAAGAACAAAGTGCTTTTGTTCCCGAAGGTTAATTACTAATCATGTTTTAATGGCTTATGAATGCACTCATTATCTAAAAAGAAAGAAGGGTAAGATAGGCCTTTTGTGCTATAAAAAGCTGGACATGATGAAGGCATATGACAGAGTAGAATGGGTTTATCTAAGAAGCATTATGGAAAAAACATGCTTTGCGTAGATGCCCGGGTTTCCCTAGTGATGAAGTGTGTTGAAACAAAGTGAGCTTTTTCGCGGAAGGTTAATGGTCATCTTACTCCATTTTTCAACCCCTCCAGAGGAATTAGGCAAGGTGACCCAATATCTCCATATCTTTTTCCCTTTATGTGCTGAAGGTTTGTCATGCTTATTAAAATCTTTTGGACCACTCTATTTGTCAAGAGGAATAAGGGTTGGAATACATACACCATGGATTTCTCATTTATTCTTTGCTGATGATTGCATCATATTCACTCAAGCTTCAGGAAGAGGTGCTGAGAGATTAAATAATATCCTTGATATTTATAATAGGGGTTTAGGGCAAGTTGTTAATAGACTGAAGTTTGCAATCTTTTTTAGTAAGAATTGAAGAGAAATATTTAGGTTTACCTACAGCGGTTGATCGATCAACAACCCGAATCTTTTGAGAAACTCACGATAAGAACCCACAACCTGGTAAATGGATGGAGTGAAAGAAATTTGAGTTTAGCTACAAGAGAAGTGCTTATCAAGGTTGTAGCAAAATCGATACCAACATATTCTATGAGCTGCTTTGAATTATCAAAACCTACTTGCAAGAAAATCACTTCAACAATAGCTCGATCTTTGGTGGGGAGGTGATGGCGCATACAAGGACAATGCATTGAAGAAAATGGTCCGAAATAACACATGCGAAAAGAGCTGGAGGTATGGGATGTAGAGATTTGTATATTTTCAATCTATCAATGTTAGGAAAGCAAGGGTGGAGGATTATGACCAATTCAGATTCACTTTGTGCCCGTATGCTCAAAGGCAAATATTACCACAACTCATCCTTTTGGAGGCTAAAAAAAGGAAACGTAATAGTTCTTATACATGGCAATCAATCTTAAGGGCCTGTTTGGAACGCAGGAATCAAAAAAACAGGAATAGAAAAAAAAATACAGGGGAATGAGATGAGTGTGTAGTGGTAAAACAGAGGAAAGGAAAACACAGGAAATAACTAAGAAGGGGTGTTTGGAATGCAGGAATCCATAACACAGGAACTATAAGATTGTGAATGATAAAGAGCCATTATTAATGATAGAGTCATTATTAGTGCTTAATGAAATGATATATACTGTGTTAGTTGCACTTTTTTTTCCATGATTCTCACATGTGGGGCCACTAGACCATGTTGCTACTGTTGGGGTCAAATAAAAATCTGGACAACATCTTTCTCCACGCAGTTAGCGCATAATCGAACTACGTATGTACACATTAGTAGTAACCTGGCTCTTTTTTACGATTGTGGGACCCATGCACTTACTCATCCACCTGCTTTTTGACAGCAAACAACCATGCATCAGATGGACTATTACTGTGGTCACCTCGGGCTTCAGCGAAGGAAACAAAAACAAGAGATTGGAGTGGAGGTTTTCTTTCCCGTGAAATTGCAAAGAAGCTACAGTGTTCCATAGGAAAGGAAAGTTTATTTTCCTGTGTTCCAAACGCTTTCCTATTCTCCCGTTCCTCTGTTTTAGTTTCCTTTGATTTTCCTGCAAAAATACTTTGTTCCAAACGGCCCCTAAAAGGTAGACAAAGTATTAGAAAAGGGATTGATCAGATTAATTGGCAATGGTTCTTCCACAAATGTTTGGTCAGATCAGTGGACTCCGAGGGATTCCAGGATTCAAACCTTTATATAGAAGACTGAGGCAACAGATTGAGAAGGTCCAAGAACTCCTCACTTTAGATGGCTCTGCTTGGAATGAACAAGTTTTGAGACAAAAATTTTATAGAGGCTGATGCAAAAGAAAATCCAAAAAATACCGTTTGGAAAATTAAATGAGGATCTTTGGGCATGGAGTGCAGAGAAAAATGGAGTATACCTACGACCGCATATAGATTAATGGATTCCTCAAGGCGTATGTTGAAATGAACAAAACAAATGTTGCAAGTTCCTCTATAGGTCAAGATAACCTGCTTTGAAAAAGACTTTGAGACTTAAAATCCCACCAAAAGTGAAGGTGTTTTTGGTGGCGGTAATAAATAATTTTGTGCCAGTCAAAGCAAATTTGAAGAAAAGGTATATAGAAGCTCAAGGTATGTGTCCTGATTGTGGTGCTGCAAATGAAATTGTTCATCACCTTTTTAGTGGTGTGTACTTTTGCTACTATGTTTTGGCAATCTTTCTATGAATTATTCAATATCAAATTACCAAAATTACATCCCGCTACATGGTGTTCTGATTTATTGGACAAGTCTCTCTGCCCTGATGAAAATTGTGGACCTATTTTGTGTGGAATGTGGGCAGTTTGGACAGCTCATAATAGAAGACGACATGGGGAAATAAAAAAAAAATGAATTTGACGTGCGAGGCCTGCAAGATGGACAAAAGAATTATCTTCGGATCTTATTCTACCGG
>JADLZK010006798.1:0-31406 GCA_015847255.1 Hyparrhenia diplandra
CCTACCACCATCTAATCTATCCACCCTAACTTCCTATGTACCTTTTGTGTTGTTCCCCTTCTTGTTTCGGTACGTAGGTTGACGCACAGATTTTCGATGGAATTCCAAGATTTCGCTCTAAACAAGTGCTACTTTGAGGCCTATGACAAGTGATTCTTAGAAAATCTCTCTAATGGTCCACTTGTTCAAATTTAGGTTCTCTAGGGTGAGGCATTTGATTCCAAAACCACTAAAAAAAAAGTCTAGGTCGATTCTATAGCCGGATTGGAAACTTCTCTTTGTTTTGAGTCCACAACCGCTAAAAAGTGTAGGTCGTTTCTATAGCCGGATTGGAAACTTCTCTTTGTTTTGAGTTCACGCTGAAATTAGTGCCGCTTAGTCCCCAATGTCACATCCAGAAACATATATTAACGGTTGGGGAACGCATTGTAATTGATCCTACCATCATCTAACCTATCCACCCTAACTTCCTACGTACCTTTTGTGCCGTTCCCCTTCTTGTTTCGGTACTTAGGTCGGCACAGAGATTTTCGATGGAATTCTAAGATTTCTCTCTAAACAAGTGCTACTTTGAGGCCTATGACATGTGATTCTTAGAAAAACTCTCTAATGGTCCACTTCTTTAAATATAGGTTATCTAGGGTGAGGCATTTGATTCCACAACCGCGAAAAAGTCTAGGTCGATTCTATAGCCGGAGTGGAACTTCTTTTTGTTTTGAGTTCGCGCTGAAATTAGCGTCCGGTGATCCCCAATGTCACATCTAGAAACATATATTTACGGTTGGGGAACGCAATGTAATTGATCCTACCATCATCTAACCTATCCACCCTAACTTCCTATGTACCTTTCGGTGTCGTTTCCTTCTTGGTATGATACGTGGGGAACGCCAAGGTCTAACCCCAGAAGATTTTTGATGGAATTCCAAGATTTCGCTCTAAACAAGTGCTACTTTGAGGCCTATGACAAGTGATTCTTAGAAAAACTCTCTAATGGTCCACTTGTTCAAATTTAGGTTCTCTAGGGTGAGGCATTTGATTCCAAAACCACGAAAAATTCTAGGTCGATTCGATAGCCGCATTAGAAACTTCCCTTTGTTTTGAGTTCGCGCTGAAATCAGCGCCAGCAGTCCCCAATGTCACATCCAGAAACATATATTAACGGTTGGGGAACGCAATGTAATTGATCCTACCATCATCTAACTTATCCACCCTAACTTCCTACGTACCTTTTGTGTCGTTCCCCTTCTTGTTTCGGTACGTAGGTCAGCACAGAGATTTTCGATGGAATTCTAAGATTTCGCTCTAAACAAGTGCTACTTTGAGGCCTATGACATGTGATTCTTAGAAAAACTCTCTAATGGTCCACTTCTTTAAATTTAGGTTATCTAGGGTGAGGCATTTGATTCAGCAACCGCGAAAAAGTCTAGGTCGATTCTATAGCCGGAGTGGAAACTTCTCTTTGTTTTGAGTTCGCGCTGAAATTAGCGCCAGCAGTCCCCAATGTCACATCTAGAAACATATATTTACGGTTGGGGAACGCAATGTAATTGATCCTACCACCATCTAATCTATCCACCCTAACTTCCTATGTACCTTTTGTGTTGTTCCCCTTCTTGTTTCGGTACGTAGGTCGACGCAGAGATTTTCGATGGAATTCCAAGATTTCGCTCTAAACAAGTGCTACTTTGAGGCCTATGACAAGTGATTCTTAGAAAATCTCTCTAATGGTCCACTTGTTCAAATTTAGGTTCTCTAGGGTGAGGCATTTGATTCCAAAACCACGAAAAAGTCTAGGTCGATTCTATAGCCGGATTGGAAACTTCTCTTTGTTTTGAGTCCACAACCGCTAAAAAGTGTAGGTCGTTTCTATAGCCGGATTGGAAACTTCTCTTTGTTTTGAGTTCACGCTGAAATTAGTGCCAGCAGTCCCCAATGTCACATCCAGAAACATATATTAACGGTTGGGGAACGCAATGTAATTGATCCTACCATCATCTAACCTATCCACCCTAACTTCCTACGTACCTTTTGTGTCGTTCCCCTTCTTGTTTCGGTACTTAGGTCAGCACAGAGATTTTCGATGGAATTCTAAGATTTATCTCTAAACAAGTGCTACTTTGAGGCCTATGACATGTGATTCTTAGAAAAACTCTCTAATGGTCCACTTCTTTAAATATAGGTTATCTAGGGTGAGGCATTTGATTCCACAACCGCGAAAAAGTCTAGGTCGATTCTATAGCCGGAGTGGAAACTTCTTTTTGTTTTGAGTTCGCGCTGAAATTAGCGCCAGCAGTCCCCAATGTCACATCTAGAAACATATATTTACGGTTGGGGAACGCAATGTAATTGATCCTACCATCATCTAACCTATCCACCCTAACTTCCTATGTACCTTTCGTGTCGTTCCCTTCTTGGTTTGGTACGTAGGTCGACGCAGAGATTTCGATGGAATTCCAAGATTTCGCTCTAAACAAGTGCTACTTTGAGGCCTATGACAAGTGATTCTTAGAAAATCTCTCTAATGGTCCACTTGTTCAAATTTAGGTTCTCTAGGGTGAGGCATTTGATTCCAAAACCACGAAAAAGTCTAGGTCGATTCTATAGCCGGATTGGAAACTTCTCTTTGTTTTGAGTTCGCGCTGAAATTAGCGCCAGCAGTCCGCAATGTCACATCTAGAAACATATATTTACGGTTGGGGAACGCAATGTAATTGATCCTACCGTCATCTAACCTATCCACCCTAACTTCCTATGTACCTTTCGTGTCGTTCCCCTTCTTGTTTCGGTACGTAGGTCGACGCAGAGATTTTCGATGGAATTCCAAGATTTCCCTCTAAACAAGTGCTACTTTGAGGCCTATGACAAGTGATTCTTAGAAAAACTCTCTAATGGTCCACTTGTTCAAATTTAGGTTCTCTAGGGTGAGGCATTTGATTCCAAACCACGAAAAAGTCTAGGTCGATTCGATAGCCGCATTAGAAACTTCCCTTTGTTTTGAGTTTCAGCGCCAGTGCCATGAAATCAGCGGAACGCAATGTAATTGATCCTACCATCATCCTTATCCACCCAATCCCCAATGTCACATCCGTAAACATATATTAACGGTTGGGGAAGGCAATGTAATTGATCCTACCATCATCTAACTTATCCACCCTAACTTCCTACGTACCTTTTGTCGTCGAGTCCCCTTCTTGTTTCGCGCAATGCGTGAGGTCAGCACTTCCTATGTACCTTTGGTGTCATTCCCCTTCTTGTTTCGATGCGTAGGTGGACATAGAAATTTTCGATGGAATTCCAAGATTTCGCTCTAAACAAGTGCTACTTTGAGGCCTATGACATGTGATTCTTAGAAAAACTCTCTAATGGTCCACTTCTTTAAATTTAGGTTATCTAGGGTGAGGCATTTGATTCAGCAACCGCGAAAAAGTCTAGGTCGATTCTATAGCCGGAGTGGAAACTTCTCTTTGTTTTGAGTTCGCGCTGAAATTAGCGCCAGCAGTCCCCAATGTCACATCTAGAAACATATATTTACGGTTGGGGAACGCAATGTAATTGATCCTACCACCATCTAATCTATCCACCCTAACTTCCTATGTACCTTTTGTGTTGTTCCCCTTCTTGTTTCGGTACGTAGGTCGACGCAGAGATTTTCGATGGAATTCCAAGATTTCGCTCTAAACAAGTGCTACTTTGAGGCCTATGACAAGTGATTCTTAGAAAATCTCTCTAATGGTCCACTTGTTCAAATTTAGGTTCTCTAGGGTGAGGCATTTGATTCCAAAACCACGAAAAAGTCTAGGTCGATTCTATAGCCGGATTGGAAACTTCTCTTTGTTTTGAGTCCACAACCGCTAAAAAGTGTAGGTCGTTTCTATAGCCGGATAGGAAACTTCTCTTTGTTTTGAGTTCACGCTGAAATTAGTGCCAGCAGTCCCCAATGTCACATCCAGAAACATATATTAATGGTTGGGGAACGCATTGTAATTGATCCTACCATCATCTAACCTATCCACCCTAACTTCCTACGTAACTTTTGTGTCGTTCCCCTTCTTGTTTCGGTACTTAGGTCAGCACAGAGATTTTCGATGGAATTCTAAGATTTCTCTCTAAACAAGTGCTACTTTGAGGCCTATGACATGTGATTCTTAGAAAAACTCTCTAATGGTCCACTTCTTTAAATATAGGTTATCTAGGGTGAGGCATTTGATTCCACAACCCGAAAAAGTCTAGGTCGATTCTATAGCCGGAGTGGAAACTTCTTTTTTTGTTTTGAGTTCGCTGAAATTAGCGCCGGCCGATCCCCAATGTCACATCTAGAAACATATATTTACGGTTGGGGAACGCAATGTAATTGATCCTACCATCATCTAACCTATCCACCCTAACTTCCTATGTACCTTTTCGTGTCGTTCCCTTCTTGGTTTGATGCGTAGGTCGACGAAGATTTTTGATGGAATTCCAAGATTTCGCTCTAAACAAGTGCTACTTTGAGGCCTATGACAAGTGATTCTTAGAAAAACTCTCTAATGGTCCACTTGTTCAAATTTAGGTTCTCTAGGGTGAGGCATTTGATTCCAAAACCACGAAAAAATTCTAGGTCGATTCGATAGCCGGATTAGAAACTTCCCTTTGTTTTGAGTTCGCGCTGAAATCAGCGCCGGCCGATCCCCAATGTCACATCTAGAAACATATATTAACGGTTTTGGAACGCAATGTAATTGATCCTACCATCATCTAACCTATCCACCCTAACTTCCTATGTACCTTTCGTGTCGTTCCCTTCTTGGTTTGGTACGTAGGTCGACGCAGAGATTTTTGATGGAATTCCAAGATTTCGCTCTAAACAAGTGCTACTTTGAGGCCTATGACAAGTGATTCTTAGAAAAACTCTCTAATGGTCCACTTGTTCAAATTTAGGTTCTCTAGGGTGAGGCATTTGATTCCAAAACCACGAAAAAGTCTAGGTCGATTCTATAGCCGGATTGGAAACTTCTCTTTGTTTTGAGTTCGCGCTGAAATTAGCGCCAGCAGTCCGCAATGTCACATCTAGAAACATATATTTACGGTTGGGGAACGCAATGTAATTGATCCTACCGTCATCTAACCTATCCACCCTAACTTCCTATGTACCTTTCGTGTCGTTCCCCTTCTTGTTTCGGTACGTAGGTCGACGCAGAGATTTTCGATGGAATTCCAAGATTTCGCTCTAAACAAGTGCTACTTTGAGGCCTATGACATGTGATTCTTAGAAAAACTCTCTAATGGTCCACTTCTTTAAATTTAGGTTATCTAGGGTGAGGCATTTGATTCCACAACCGCGAAAAAGTCTAGGTCGATTCTATAGCCGGAGTGGAAACTTCTTTTTGTTTTGAGTTCGCGCTGAAATTAGCGCCCGGCGATCCCCAATATCACATCTAGAAACATATATTTACGGTTGGGGAACGCAATGTAATTGATCCTACCAGCATCTAACCTATCCACCCTAACTTCCTAGGTACCTTTGTGTCGTTCCCTTCTTGTTTTGGCACGTAGGTCGACGCTTGAGAGATTTTCGATGGAATTCCAAGATTTAAGCTCTAAACAAGTGCTACTTTGAGGCCTATAACAAGTGATTCTTAGAAAATCTCTCTAATGGTCCACTTGTTCAAATTTAGGTTCTCTAGGGTGAGGCATTTGATTCCAAAACCACGAAAAAAGTCTAGGTCGATTCTATAGCCGGATTGGAAACTTCTCTTTGTTTTGAGTTCACGCTGAAATTAGCGCCGGCCGATCCCCAATGTCACATCTAGAAACATATATTTACGGTTGGGGAACGCAATGTAATTGATCCTACCGTCATCTAACCTATCCACCCTAACTTCCTATGTACCTTTTGTGTCGTTCCCCTTCTTGTTTCGGTACGTAGGTCGACACAGAGATTTTCGATGGAATTCCAAGATTTCCCTCTAAACAAGTGCTACTTTGAGGCCTATGACAAGTGATTCTTAGAAAAACTCTCTAATGGTCCACTTCTTTAAATTTACGTTATCTAGGGCGAGGCATTTGATTCCACAACCGCGAAAAAGTCTAGGTCGATTATATATCCAGATTGGAAACTTCTCTTTGTTTTGAGTTCGCGCTGAAATTAGCGCCAGTGATCCCCAATGTCACATCTAGAAACATATATTTACGGTTGGGGAACGCAATGTAATTGATCCTACCATCATCTAACCTATCCACTGTAACTTCCTATGTACCTTTTGTGTCGTTCCCCTTCTTGTTTCCGTACGTAGGCCGATACGAGAGATTTTCGATGGAACTCCAAGATTTCGCTCTAAACAAGTGCTACTTTGAGGCCTATGACAAGTGATTCTTAGAAAAACTCTCTAATGGTCCACTTCTTCAAATTTAGGTTATCTAGGGTGAGGCATTTGATTCCACAAACCACGAAAATGTTTAGGTCGATTCGATAGCCGCATTGGAAACTTCTCTTTGTTTTGAGTTCGTGCTGAAATCAGCGCCAGCAGTCCCCAATGTCACATACAGAAACATATATTAACGGTTGGGGAACGCAATGTAATTGATCCTACCATCATCTAACGTATAAACCCTAACATCCTACGTACCATTTGTGTCGTTCCCCTTCTTGTTTCGGTACGTAGGTCAGCACAGAGATTTTTGATGGAATTCTAAGATGTCGCTCTAAACAAGTGCTACTTTGAGGCCTATGTCAAGTGATTCTTAGAAAAATTCTCTAATGGTCCACTTCTTCAAATTTAGGTTATCTAGGGTGAGGCATTTGATTCCACAAAGCGCGAAAAAGTCTAGGTCGATTATATATCCGGATTGGAAACTTCTCTTTTTGTTTTGAGTTCGCGCTGAAATTAGCGCCGGCCAATCCCCAATGTCACATCTAGAAACATATATTTACGGTTGGGGAACGCTATGTAATTGATCCTACCATCATCTAACCTATCCACCCTAACTTCCTATGTACCTTTTGTGTCGTTCCCCTTCTTGTTTCGATATGTAGGTGGACATAGAGATTTTCGATGGAATTCCAAGATTTCGCTCTAAACAAGTGCTACTTTGAGGCCTATGACAAGTGATTCTTAGAAAAACTCTCTAATGGTCCACTTCTTTAAATTTAGGTTATCTATGGTGAGGCATTTGATTTCACAAACCGCGAAAAAAGTCTAGGTCGATTCTATAGCGGATTGGAAACTTCTTTTTGTTTTGAGTTCGCTGAAATTAGCGCCAAGAGATCCCCAATGTCACATCTAGAAACATATATTAACGGTTAGGGGATCGCAATGTTATTTAGCCTACCATCATCTAACCTACCCACCCTAACTTCCTATGTACCTTTGGTGTTATTCCCCTTCTTGTCTCGGTACGTAGGTGGACACAGAGATTTTCGATGGAATTCCAAGATTTCGCTCTAAACATGTGCTACTTTGAGGCATATGACAAGTGATTCTTAGAAAAACTCTCTAATGGTCCACTTCTTCAAATTTAGGTTATCTAGGGTGAGGCATTTGATTCCACAACCGAAAAAAAAAGTCGAGGTCGATTCGATAGCCGCATTGGAAACTTCTCTTTGTTTTGAGTTCGCGCTGAAATTAGCGCCAGCAGCCCCCAATGTCACATCTAGAAACATATATTTACAGTTGGGGAACGCAATGTAATTGATCCTACCATCATCTAACCTATCCACCCTAACTTCCTATGTAACTTTCATGTTGTTCCCCTTCTTGTTTGATGCGTAGGTCAGGCCATGAGAGATTTTCGATGGAATTCTAAGATTTCGCTATAAACAAGTGCTACTTTGAGGCCTATGACAAGTGATTCTTAGAAAAACTCTCTAATGGTCCACTTCTTCAAATTTAGGTTATCTAGGGTGAGGCATTTGATTCCACAACCGCGAAAAAAGTCTAGGTCGATTCGATAGCCGCATTGGAAACTTCTCTTTGTTTTGAGTTCAAGGCTGAAATTAGCGCCAACAGCCCCCAATGTCACATCTAGAAACATATATTTACAGTTGGGGAACGCAATGTAATTGATCCTACCATCATCTAACCTATCCACCCTAACTTCCTATGTACCTTTCATGTTGTTCCCCTTCTTGTTTTGATGCGTAGGTGGACATAGAAGATTTTCGATGGAATTCTAAGATTTCGCTCTAAACAAGTGCTACTTTGAGGCCTATGACAAGTGATTCTTAGAAAAACTCTCTAATGGTCCACTTCTTCAAATTTAGGTTATCTAGGGTGAGGCATTTGATTCCACAACCGCTAAAAAAGTCTAGGTCGATTCGATAGCCGCATTGGAAACATCTCTTTGTTTTGAGTTCGCTGAAATCAGCGCCCGGCCGAGTCCCCAATGTCACATCTGAGAAACATATATTAACGGTTGGGGAACGCAATGTAATTGATCCTACCATCATCTAACCGATAAACCCTAACTTCCTACGTACCTTTTGTGTCGTTCCCCTTCTTGTTTTGAGACGTAGGTCAGCCTGAGAGATTTTCGATGGAATTCTAAGATTTCGCTCTAAACAAGTGCTACTTTGAGGCCTATGACAAGTGATTGTTAGAAAAACTATCTAATGGTCCACTTCTTCAAATTTAGGTTATCTAGGGCGAGGCATTTGATTATACAACTGCAAAATAGTCTAGGTCGATTATATATCCGGATTGGAAACTTCTCTTTGTTTTGAGTTCGTGCTGAAATTAGCGCCAGCAGTCCCCAATGTCACATCTAGAAACATTTATTTACGGTTGGGGAATGCAATGTAATTGATCCTACCATCATCTAACCTATCCACCCTAACTTCCTATGTACCTTTTGTGTCGTTCCCCTTCTTGTTTTGATGCACGTAGGTCTGCCACAGAGATTTTCGAGGGAATTCTAAGATTTCGCTCTAAACAAGTGCTACTTTGAGGCCTATGACAAGTGATTCTTAGAAAAACTCTCTAATGGTCCACTTCTTTAAATTTAGGTTATCTAGGGTGAGGCATTTGATTCCACAACGCGAAAAAGTCTAGGTCGATTCTATAGCCGGATTGGAAACTTCTCTTTGTTTTGAGTTCGCTGAAATTAGCGCCCGGAAACTTTTGTTTTGAGTAGATCCCCAATGTCACATCTAGAACCATATATTAACGGTTGGGGAACGCAATGTAATTTATCCTACCATCATCTAACCTATCCACCCTAACTTCCTATGTACCTTTGGTGTCATTCCCTTCTTGTTTTGGTACGTAGGTGGACATAGAAATTTTCGATGGAATTCCAAGATTTCGCTCTAAACAAGTGCTACTTTGAGGCCTATGACAAGTGATTCTTAGAAAAATCTCTAATGGTCCACTTCTTCAAATTTAGGTTATGTAGGGTGAGGCATTTGATTCCACAACCGCGAAAAAGTCTAGGTCGATTCGATAGCCGCATTGGAAACTTCTCTTTTTGTTTTGAGTTCGCGCTTAAATCAGCGTCCAAGAATCCCCAATGTCACATCTAGAAACAAATATTAACGGTTGGGGAACGCAATGTCATTGATCCTACCATCATCTAACCGATAAACCCTAACTTCCTACGTACCTTTTTGTGTCGTTCCCCTTCTTGTTTGATGCACGTAGGTCAGCCACGTAGATTTTCGATGGAATTCTAAGATTTCGCTCTAAACAAGTGCTACTTTGAGGCCTATGACAAGTGATTCTTAGAAAAACTCTCTAATGGCCCACTTCTTCAAATTTAGGTTATCTAGGGTGAGGCATTTGATTATACAACCGCGAAAAAGTCTAGGTCGATTATATAGCCGCATTGGCAACTTCTCTTTGTTTTGAGTTCGCTGAAATCAGCGCTAAGCCAGATCCCCCAATGTCACATACGAGAAACATATATTAACGGTTGGGGAACGCAATGTAATTGATCCTACCATCATCTAACCTATCCACCCTAACTTCCTATGTAACTTTGGTGTCATTCCCCTTCTTGTTTCGGTACGTAGGTGGACATAGAAATTTTTGATGGAATTCCAAGATTTCGCTCTAAACAAGTGCTACTTTGAGGCCTATGACAAGTGATTCTTAGAAAAACTCTCTAATGGTCCACTTCTTTAAATTTAGGTTATCTAGGGTGAGGCATTTGATTCCACAACCGCGAAAAAGTCTAGGTCGATTCTATAGCCGGATTGGAAACTTCTCTTTGTTTTGAGTTCGCTGAAATTAGCGCCCGCCAGATCCCCAATGTCACATCTAGAAACATATATTAACTGTAGGGGAACGCAATGTAATTTATCCTACCATCATCTAACCTATCCACCCTAACTTCCTATGTACCTTTGGTGTCATTCCCCTTCTTGTTTCGGTACGTAGGTGGACATAGAAATTTTCGATGGAATTCCAAGATTTCGCTCTAAACAAGTGCTACTTTGAGGCCTATGACAAGTGATTCTTAGAAAAAATCTCTAATGGTCCACTTCTTCAAATTTAGGTTATCTAGGGTGAGGCATTTGATTCCACAACCGCGAAAAAGTCTAGGTCGATTCGATAGCCGCATTGGAAACTTCTCTTTGTTTTGAGTTCGCGCTGAAATCAGCGCCAGCAGTCCCCAATGTCACATACAGAAACATATATTAACGGTTGGGGAACGCAATGTAATTGATCCTACCATCATCTAACCGATAAACCCTAACTTCCTACGTACCTTTTGTGTCGTTCCCTTCTTGTTTCGATGCGTAGGTCAGCCACAGAGATTTTCGATGGAATTCTAAGATTTCGCTCTAAACAAGTGCTACTTTGAGGCCTATGACAAGTGATTCTTAGAAAAACTCTCTAATGGTCCACTTCTTCAAATTTAGGTTATCTAGGCCGAGGCATTTGATTATACAACCGCGAAAAAGTCTAGGTCGATTATATAGCCGCATTGGAAACTTCTCTTTGTTTTGAGTTCGCGCTGAAATCAGCGCCCGTGATCCCCCAATGTCACATCTGAGAAACATATATTAACGGTTGGGGAACGCAATGTAATTGATCCTACCATCATCTAACCGATAAAACCCTAACTTCCTACGTACCTTTTGTGTCGTTCCCCTTCTTGTTTGATGCGTAGGTCAGCATGAGAGATTTTCGATGGAATTCTAAGATTTCGCTCTAAACAAGTGCTACTTTGAGGCCTATGACAAGTGATTCTTAGAAAAACTCTCTAATGGCCCACTTCTTCAAATTTAGGTTATCTAGGCCGAGGCATTTGATTATACAACCGCGAAAAAGTCTAGGTCGATTATATATCCGGATTGGAAACTTCTCTTTGTTTTGAGTTCGCTGAAATCAGCGCCCAGCCGATCCCCAATGTCACATCTAGAAACATATATTAACGGTTGGGGAACGCAATGTAATTGATCCTACCATCATCTAACCTATCCACCCTAACTTTCTATATGCGTTTGGTGTCATTCCCTTCTTGTTTTGATGCGTAGGTGGACATAGAAATTTTTGATGGAATTCCAAGATTTCGCTCTAAACAAGTGCTACTTTGAGGCCTATGACAAGTGATTCTTAGAAAAACTCTCTAATGGTCCACTTCTTCAAATTTAGGTTATCTAGGGCGAGGCATTTGATTATACAATCAAAAAAAGTCTAGATCGATTATATATCCGGATTGGAAACTTCTCTTTGTTTTGAGTTCGCGCTGAAATTAGCGCCAGATCCCCAAGGTCACATCTAGACACATATATTTACGGTTGGGGAACGCAATGTAATTGATCCTACCATCATCTAACCTATCCACCCTAACTTCCTATGTACCTTTTGTGTCGTTCCCCTTCTTGTTTCGGTACGTAAGTCAGCACAGAGATTTTCGAGGGAATTATAAGATTTCGCTCTAAACAAGTGCTACTTTGAGGCCTATGACAAGTGATTCTTAGAAAAACTCTCTAATGGTCCACTTCTTTAAATTTAGGTTATCTAGGGTGAGGCATTTGATTCCACAACCGCGAAAAAGTCTTCGTCGATTCTATAGCCGGATTGGAAACTTCTCTTTGTTTTGAGTTCGCGCTGAAATCAGCGCCAGCTGATCCCCAATGTCACATCTAGAAACATATATTAACGGTTGGAGAACGCAATGTAATTGATCCTACCATCATCTAACCGATAAACCCTAACTTCCTACGTACCTTTTGTGTCGTTCCCCTTCTTGTTTTGATGTACGTAGGTGGACATAGAGATTTTCGATGGAATTCTAAGATTTCGCTCTAAACAAGTGCTACTTTGAGGCCTATGACAAGTGATTCTTAGAAAAACTCTCTAATGGTCCACTTCTTCAAATTTAGGTTATCTAGGGCGAGGCATTTGAATATACAACCGCAAAAAAAAGTCTATGTCGATTATATAGCCGCATTGGAAACTTCTCTTTGTTTTGAGTTCGCTGAAATCAGCGCCGATGATCCCCAATGTCACATACTAGAAACATATATTAACGGTTGGGGAACGCAATGTAATTGATCCTACCATCATCTAACAAATAAACCCTAACTTCCTACGTACCTTTTGTGTCGTTCCCTTCTTGTTTTGGCACGTAGGTCAGCCCGAGAGATTTTTGAGGGAATTCTAAGATTTCGCTCTAAACAAGTGCTACTTTGAGGCCTATGACAAGTGATTCTTAGAAAAACTATCTAATGGTCCACTTCTTCAAATTTAGGTTATCTAGGGCGAGGGATTTGATTATACAACTGCGAAAAAGTCTAGGTCGATTATATATCGGATTGGCAACTTCTCTTTGTTTTGAGTTCGCTGAAATTAGCGCTTCTATAGCGTCCCCAATGTCACATCTAGAAACATATATTTACGGTTGGGGAACGCAATGTAATTGATCCTACCATCATCTAACCTATCCACCCAAATTTCCTATGTACCTTTTTGTGTCGTTCCCCATCTTGTTTTTACGTAGGTGGGCAGGAGAGATTTTCGATGGAATTCCAAGATTTCGCTCTAAACAAGTGCTACTTTGAGGCCTATGACAAGTGATTCTTAGAAAGCTCTCTAATGGTCCACTTCTTCAAATTTAGGTTATCTAGGGCGAGGCATTTGATTATACAACCGCGAAAAAAGTCTAGATCGATTATATATCCGGATTGGAAACTTCTTTTTGTTTTGAGTTCGCGCTGAAATTAGCGCCCGATAGTCCCCAAGGTCACATCTAGAAACATATATTTACGGTTGGGGAACGCAATGTAATTGATCCTACCATCATCTAACCTATCCACCCTAACTTCCTATGTACCTTTTGTGTCGTTCCCCTTCTTGTTTCGGTACGTAAGTCAGCACAGAGATTTTCGAGGGAATTATAAGATTTCGCTCTAAACAAGTGCTACTTTGAGGCCTATGACAAGTGATTCTTAGAAAAACTCTCTAATGGTCCACTTCTTTAAATTTAGGTTATCTAGGGTGAGGCATTTGATTCCACAACCGCGAAAAAGTCTAGGTCGATTCTATAGCCGGATTGGAAACTTCTCTTTGTTTTGAGTTCGCGCTGAAATCAGCGCCAGCAGTCCCCAATGTCACATACAGAAACATATATTAACGGTTGGGGAACGCAATGTAATTGATCCTACCATCATCTAACCGATAAACCCTAACTTCCTACGTACCTTTTGTGTCGTTCCCCTTCTTGTTTTGATGCGTAGGTCCGCCTGAGAGATTTTCGATGGAATTCTAAGATTTCGCTCTAAACAAGTGCTACTTTGAGGCCTATGACAAGTGATTCTTAGAAAAACTCTCTAATGGTCCACTTCTTCAAATTTAGGTTATCTAGGGCGAGGCATTTGATTATACAACCAAAAAAAGTCTATGTCGATTATATAGCCGCATTGGAAACTTCTCTTTGTTTTGAGTTTCGCTGAAATCAGCGCCAGCGATCCCCCAATGTCACATCTAGAAACATATATTAACGGTTGGGGAACGCAATGTAATTGATCCTACCATCATCTAACCAATAAACCCTAACTTCCTACGTACCTTTTGTGTCGTTCCCCTTCTTGTTTCGGTACGTAGGTCAGCACAGAGATTTTTGAGGGAATTCTAAGATTTCGCTCTAAACAAGTGCAACTTTGAGGCCTATGACAAGTGATTCTTAGAAAAACTATCTAATGGTCCACTTCTTCAAATTTAGGTTATCTAGGGCGAGGCATTTGATTATACAACCGAAAAAAGTCTAGGTCGATTATATAGCCGCATTGGCAACTTCTCTTTGTTTTGAGTTCGCGCTGAAATTAGCGCCCGGCCGATCCCCAATGTCACATCTAGAAACATATATTTACGGTTGGGGAACGCAATGTAATTGATCCTACCATCATCTAACCTATCCACCCAAATTTCCTATGTACCTTTTGTGTCGTTCCCCATCTTGTTTTGGTACGTAGGTCGACCCGGAGATTTTCGATGGAATTCCAAGATTTCGCTCTAAACAAGTGCTACTTTGAGGCCTATGACAAGTGATTCTTAGAAAGGTCTCTAATGGTCCACTTCTTCAAATTTAGGTTATCTAGGGCGAGGCATTTGATTATACAACCGCGAAAAAAGTCTAGATCGATTATATATCCGGATTGGAAACTTCTCTTTTGTTTTGAGTCGCGCTGAAATTAGCGCCCGGCGATCCCCAATGTCACATCTAGAAAAATATATTTACGGTTGGGGAACGCAATGTAATTGATCCTACCATCATCTGACCTATCCACCCTAACTTCCTCTGCACCTTTTGTGTGTCGTTCCCCTTCTTGTTTTGATGCGTAAGTCACACTGAGAGATTTTCGAGGGAATTATAAGATTTCGCTCTAAACAAGTGCTACTTTGAGGCCTATGACAAGTGATTCTTAGAAAAACTCTCTAATAGTCGAATTCTTTAAATTTAGGTTATCTAGGGTGAGGCATTTGATTCCACAACCGCGAAAAAGTCTAGGTCGATTCTATAGCCGGATTGGAAACTTCTCTTTGTTTTGAGTTCGCTGAAATTAGCGCCAGTGATCCCCAATGTCACATCTAGAAACATATATTAACTGTAGGGGAACGCAATGTAGTTTATCCTACCATCATCTAACCTATCCCCCTAACTTCCTATGTACCTTTGGTGTCATTCCCCTTCTTGTTTCGATGCGTAGGTGGACATAGAAATTTTTGATGGAATTCCAAGATTTCGCTCTAAACAAGTGCTACTTTGAGGCCTATGACAAGTGATTCTTAGAAAAAATCTCTAATGGTCCACTTCTTCAAATTTAGGTTATCTAGGGTGAGGCATTTGATTCCACAACCGCGAAAAAGTCTAGGTCGATTCGATAGCCGTATTGGAAACTTCTTTTTTTTGTTTTGAGTTCGCTGAAATCAGCGCCCGGCAGTCCCCCAATGTCACATACGAAACATATATTAATGGTTGGGGAACGCAATGTAATTGATCCTACCATCATCTAACCGATAAACCCTAACTTCCTACGTACCTTTTGTGTCGTTCCCCTTCTTGTTTCGATACGTAGGTCAGCACGAGAGATTTTTGATGGAATTCTAAGATTTCGCTCTAAACAAGTGCTACTTTGAGGCCTATGACAAGTGATTCTTAGAAAAACTCTCTAATGGTCCACTTCTTCAAATTTAGGTTATCTAGGGCGAGGCATTTGATTCCACAACCGCGAAAAAGTCTAGGTCGATTATATATCCTGATTGGAAACTTCTCTTTGTTTTTGAGTTCGCGCTGAAATCAGCGCCCGCGATCCCCAATGTCACATACGAAACATATATTAACGGTTGGGGAACGCAATGTAATTGATCCTACCATCATCTAACCGATAAAACCTAACTTTCTACGTACCTTTTTGTGTCGTTCCCCTTCTTGTTTGATGCGTAGGTCAGCCACAGAGATTTTCGATGGAATTCTAAGATTTCGCTCTAAACAAGTGCTACTTTGAGGCCTATGACAAGTGATTCTTAGAAAAACTCTCTAATGGTCCACTTCTTCAAATTTAGGTTATCTAGGGCGAGGCATTTGATTCCACAACCGCGAAAAAGTCTAGGTTGATTATATATCCGGATTGGAAACTTCTCTTTGTTTTGTGTTCGCTGAAATCAGCGCCGCAGATCCCCAATGTCACATAGAAACATATATTAACGGTTGGGGAACGCAATGTAATTGATCCTACCATCATCTAATCGATAAACCCTAACTTCCTACGTACCTTTTGTGTCGTTCCCCTTCTTGTTTCGGTACGTAGGTCAACACAGAGATTTTCGATGGAATTCTAAGATTTCGCTCTAAACAAGTGCCACTTTGAGGCCTATGACAAGTGATTCTTAGAAAAACTCTCTAATGGTCCACTTGCTCAAATTTAGGTTATCTAGGGCGAGGCATTTGATTCCACAAACCGAAAAAGTCTAGGTCGATTATAGATCCGGATTGGAAACTTCTCTTTGTTTTGAGTTCGCTAAAATTAGCGCCGGCCGATCCCCAATGTCACATCTAGAAACATATATTTACGGTTGGGGAACGCAATGTAATTGATCCTACCATTATCGACCTATCCACCCTAACTTCCTATGTACCTTTTGTGTCGTTCCCCTTCTTGTTTCGATGCGTAGGTCAGCACGGAGATTTTCGAGGGAATTCTAAGATTTCGCTCTAAACAAGTGCTACTTTGAGGCCTATGACAAGTGATTCTTAGAAAAGCTCTCTAATGGTCCACTTCTTTAAATTTAGGTTATCTAGGGTGAGGCATTTGATTCCACAACCGCTGAAAAAAGTCTACGTCGATTCTATAGCCGGATTGGAAACTTCTCTTTGTTTTGAGTTTGGCTGAAATTAGCGCCGGTGATCCCCAATGTCACATCTAGAAACATATATTAAGCGTAGGGAGCGCAATGTAATTTATCCTACCATCATCTAACCTATCCACCCTAACTTCCTATGTACCTTTGGTGTCATTCCCTTCTTGTTTTGATGCGTAGGTGGACATAGAAATTTTTCGATGGAATTCCAAGATTTCGCTCTAAACAAGTGCTACTTTGAGGCCTATGACAAGTGATTCTTAGAAAAACCCTCTAATGGTCCACTTCTTCAAATTTAGGTTATCTAGGGTGAGGCATTTGATTCCACAACCGCGAAAAAAGTCTAGGTCGATTCGATAGCCGCATTGGAAACTTGTAACACCCTAGGTGTTAAGCATCTTGAAAGCATGATCATTTGCATAGCATCATCATCATTTCATGCATAATCATGTGTTGGTAGAATTCATTTTGAATTGCTCTCATTTCATGCTTGTTTGATCTAGCTACTATAAGATCTTAGCTATAATGATGTTTTGGACCTAGAGTGTGCCTAGATATATTTTTGACATAATTTAGGGCCATGTTTGAGCTTGAGTTTCAACTTAGAAAATTTATTTTAAATCTGCCCTAGAGGTCAAACCTCTTTGACCCATTTTGAAACTCCTTTCAAAAGTGCTTGATAGAAGTGTTTCTAGCAAAAAGTTTCTATAGGTGAAATGAAGTACTTTTTATGTAGAGCAAATGATCTTTTATAAGTTTCTTGTGAAAAGTTTTGGAAATGGTTCAAATAGAGCCCAACAGTTTGGGTCAAATTTGAGTCAAATTCAAACTCTGTTTTGACTAGTTTGATTTGACCTTTCTGTTTTTAATTATTAGTTTCAAATCTAAGCCGAATTAGAAAAAGTTCATATTGAGTGTTTTGTAGCTTATGAAATTCTCTACAAAGTTGATGTTTTGACTTTTTCCAAATTCCGCACGGATCTCGAGGCACAGGTTAAAACTGACGCTGACTCAAAAAGCAGTAGGGGGTATCGGCCCGGCCGTCGGCCGACGGCGCGCCCCCGCGCCTTAAACGCGTCCGTGCCGCGCCTAACCTAACTCCACTCCCTGCCGCCGCCCGGCCGCCCGGAGCCGCGCGACGCGCCTCCGCCCGGCGCCATTGCCGTCGATCCCGAGCTCGCCCGCCATGTTCGCCGTCGTCACCGCACCAATCCACCCCAAATCGAATCCCTAGCGCCGCCATGAGCTACTCTACCTAAGGCCATCGTCGAATCGAGGTAAAGATCGAGGTACGGACCCCATTTCCGCATCCCGGCCGCCCGGCGGAGCCCGCCATGGCCGCCGTTAGGGCAAGCCGCCGTTTGAGCTCGTTAATCGCGTTTAGCTCGTTCTTTCTCACGCCCTAGAGTCGCCTAGGGTTGCTTGAGCTCTCGAGCTAGATGGATGAGTAGATCGAGCCGCCGTTCACCGGGCGTCGTCGCCGCCGAGCCGCCCGTGAGCACCGCCGCCGTGTCGCGTTTGGTTTGTCGCCGTCGTTGCTCCGTTGGGCTCCAATCTTGCTTGCATGTCTTAGTTAGATGTCCTAGAGTGAAGAACGGGCCTTTGGTTCGCCGTCAATCGCGGAGAACGGCCGGGTCGCCGTCACCAGCGCCGCCCGCGAGCCGCGTGCACGCTGTCCTCGCCGTTGTAGTCTGGGTTTAAGCGCAAAACCGAGGTGCACCAACGCGTCCGCCTCGTCTTGTAGATGCTTTTAGGCTAGGCGGTTGCGTGATTTGGTCACCGCCCGGCGAAGATCTGCCGCCGACCGCCCGGCGTGCCCTGTTACGTGTCGGTGACACGTGGGCCCCGAGCCTTTTTCCTTTTTCTTTTTCTTTTTCTGTTTTTCGATTTGAATGAAAAGCTTGGAAAATTCATAACTTGGTTATTTTGAGTCCTTTTTGAGTGAGACAAATTTTGTCATGCTTGTTATAGGATAGGCTACAGTATAAAATTATGAAATCGTATTTTCTGATAACTTTTATATAGAGTTTTATTTATGGCTAGAAATGCATGGAAATTAAGGAAAATCATATCTTTTAATTGGTGCAAGATAAAAATATGCTTTCTGTACAAAAAGTGCTTGTTTTTGTGAGTAGAATCCATGAAAAATATCATGCATAGTATGTTCTGTGAAAGAAATGTGATTTTCTATTTATGTGCTAATTGCCATGTGATCTTTAGAAATTCGTAGAAAAATAAATATTAGGGTTTTGGATGTGAAATTTGGTATGCTTGTGTTTGATAGGTTCTAGAAGCTTATCATACTCAGAAATTTGTTGTCTGACACTTTTCATAGTACAAAGTATTTTCATGCTTAGGTTTGGTGTAAACTTGTCATTTTTGTGTAGGACTGTATGAGCATGATCTTGCCCTGAGATTTTTATGGTAGCTGTTATATTCCAGTAGGATGCTCTGGTAATTTTTGTAGAATTTTCTGAAGTAGTTATGCATTTATCATATTTAGGATGCATGGAAAATAGGCTAGAAATATGTGTTTATATGAAGATGGGGTGTATTAGTATTTTTATTATGTGTTTCTAGCATGAGTAGGATCTGTTAGTGAGCTTGGTTTGGTCAGCTTAGTAGTTTTGACATTTTCTTGTTCCTAGCATTTATTTAATTATAGGGTGCAAGTGTAGTGTTCGCTAGGGCATGTTATTTTATGTGCTTTAGATTATCTTTTGATATGTCCAGTAGGTTTATTTGGTAGATAATTACTTGGTTTACTTACTGGTTAAGTTTGAAATAAGTTGCATGAGTAGTTTGTGAGTTATGGAGGTTGGGTGTGATGTTTGAGTTGAAAACAGAGTCTCTGTTTTCCTTAAATTCGAGGCTGTTAGGATCAGATTCAGTTCTGAGTGATGTGGAATGTTTTGTAGGAAATTTTGTTAGCTTTCCATAGAGTCCTAGTTCGCTGAATTTGGAGTTGTAGAACTCCTTGTGTGACTGTTTTAGTGACAGCATGTCGGGCTGTCATTTTCTGTTGATTTGTGAGTGGAGATGTTTTGATTTGGTGTAGGTTATTAGGGTTCTTGTGTAAAATTTATCGTGTTTCTACCGAAGAGATATGCACTTACTAATAGCTTACATCATGAAGCATCCATCCATCATACATATTCTACTTATTGCAAGTTGATATTCATGTAATCGTAATTATATCTTTTCTCCATCATATGCATCATCACGGGGATCGGGAAGGGTTCGAGGAGCTGATCGAGGAGCGACGGGAGAGCTTCACCATGCGGGAGTGCAGTCCGGAGGAGCCATCGGAGAAGAAGAGTCGACGGGCGACCTGCCCGAGTGCCCGAGCACGTGCCGACGTTCGCCCGAGGCAAGCCCGGAGCATTCGCCCTTTCCTAATTCTTCCAATTAACTTGACTTGAGTCTTTTATATGTTTTCCGCATTAAGTATAGGAAATGGTTGAAACCGTTGATGCATTACGATCCTTGCTGAAAGTTGCCCTATCCTATATAGGTGTCTAGGTTAATGCTCGGTATCATGATTGCGATGAAGCGGTGATTCCGGTCACTTGAGGAAATGTTGTGCACAATCACATGGGTGATTGTCAAGCTGTTGAGAACCCGATAAAGTAAAACATGTGAGATTGGGTGGATATTGTGGTCCTTCCACGATCAATTAAGGACTTACTCTTTGTCGGAATGTGGTCGGAAGTTGAACGTGCACGGCATTTAGTAGGCTCAGCGGGGTCGTGAGCCCACGGCTCGTGGGAATGTTAGGGCCGGCCATGCTCGCTTTATCGCTCCTCCTTTGGTGATGGTTGGTGTGGTTAATCGGGCACAAGAAGATGCGCACGAGGGGTCGTACTCGTTGCTTACGCTCACCGGTGCTCGAGAAGGAGGGGAGCCGGCAAGACCGAGACTTTACGTCCCGTAACGTCCTGGGAGTGATCGGGTCTGCCCTTGCAAAGTAGACCTGGTTTGTGTCAGGGTATTCGCCAGCTGGTTTGCAAATCGATTCGAATCGCCATCTCTCCTGGTTAGTGAGAACCCGGGGTGCGTCCACGGCAATGTAGTCTTAATTATTACAATATATGTTAATTATCATGTGCAGCTAATATAATTCTGATCAAGTTACTTATGCTGTTATTTATTCTACTGAGCAATGATTAATCTTGGCTATACAGGATTTATGGTTATGTAAGTAAATAAATAACCCTTTTAACTTGGAAAAGAACAGTAGTATGTATAGGCTCACTAAACAACCTTATTTGTGAAATTAATGTGAGTCAGCTAAACTCCAGATAAAGCCTAGCATGATCCTTGGAGTCTTTTATTTTATTTTGGACGGGTAAGTCTAGCTGAGTATTTTGTACTCAGGGTTTTATTCTGGTTGTTGCAGGTGAGCATGTGTACCATGGGTACTGTAAGACTTGTCTGTTTCCTGTTGAGAATGAGTAAGGCCAGGGCAAGGCAACTCTATATCCCTGCCTCATGCTACTACAGGGATGACTATCTGCTGGCACTACTTTATATTTGTTTTCGCTAAAAGACTATTTGGTTTTCGAAACTACTGCTTCCGTACTTGAACCTGAGTTTGTAATAAATTATACTTCGCACTCTGATGTTTAATATATTGAACTTGGTTTGAAATACCTGCGGATTTTACTACCGAGCTCAATGATCCTGTTGTGTTGTTGATGAGTTTGAAATCACACGAGATTTCGAATACCGGGTTTATATGGACTCAAGTGTAGATCGCGATTGCTTCGTAATTGCGAATTATACTTGATTTCTTATAAATTGGTCGGCTCTGTCAGCCGGCATCAGAGCTTAGTTCGGTAATTGGAAGTCCGATCTGGTATTTAAATTAAAATGAACCACTAATCTTTTGCGAAAAGTTTGCGAAACAAAATCTTTTAAGTGGTGTGAGTAAAAGATTTGCAAAATTAGTAGTGCCTTGGTCATACCCTTTATGCCCAATTAAGGATAGTCGGTGGCTTGGCTGGCGGGAATGGGTTATTGCATCATATTTTGTTGTTTGTGCTTGGTTGCCGTGCGGGCAGTAGTACGGGGCTACTCACTTGAGTGGTCATGAATGGATCGAAATACCTCTACGCCCCAGGTAATGGTTGTTCAATGCCTCTACGCCCAAGGTAATGGGTGAGCTGTGAGAGCATGATCGGATGAATGCCGGTCTAGGGGGAAAATAAAATGATTTGAGAGCTCCGTGGTCGGGTAGTGCCCCCGTAGACTTGTGTATGGGTACACAGGTGTGCTAGGTGTAAAATGTGATTTTTCTGCATGGTATGTGATGCCGTTGGGTGGACCTGACGAAGCAGGTAGTTGCAATTTAATTTCTTGCATTGCATAAATATATTGTGGGCTGAAATGAATTGCGGTGTACACTAACAAATAATGCGTTAGATCGTCTAGACACGTCTTATTTTCTTTTGAGAGACCGTAGGTTGCCACCATTAAAACGAATAGAGAAATCTCTTTCCTATTCCGTGAGATGCGTAGGAAACGCTCATGCATCATGTTTAAAATTCTACATCATGTCATTCATGCATTTCTCCATCTTTTCCCCTAATTAGTACTTGCCCTATTTGGTTAAAACTGGACTATTGTTTCTCAAATCTCACATTATCTCCTAAATCTTGCTACTGAGATGGCCCATTACTTGAGCCCTACTCACCCCCCAACGATGCGGGCGACACCAGCCTTTGTGGGAGACGTTGCGTCGATTGGGTACAGCCAGAGCCTATCTATGGATGGAGGCGCACTCCATGGCGCAGGAGAGGTGCCGTGGATTTCGCTTGAGGTGACAAAGGCAGCCGCACCCGTGGACCCCTATTGGCCAGCGGCAAAGTGCATTGGGCAAGGCCCCGATGCATGGACAGCCACCCGTGCTGCGCCATGGGAGTGTTGGACCAGATGACGCAGACCGTGGAGTCGCCCTTGCCGGGGCGGCCCCCGCTAGTTGCTTCCCCCGAGACGCATCACCGAGGAGAACGAGCAGCCTTGGAGTTGCCGGTATGGCAGCCATGAGGGCTATGTTTGCCGTTACTTTAAGCTGAATGGAGAACTTATGATAGCCGCAGAGGCTACGGAGAGGCCACACGTGCTAGGGAAGAGCCGCGTGAGGTTCAGGGCTAGTATGAAGAGGATGCGAAGCGTATGAACTACCCCGACGAGCCGCCTCTCCATCACCATTGGGGAGCGCAATGTAGCGGTGGATGACTTCACCAATGCGCGCCGTCGCATCAGAGAGCTTAGGGGTGACCACAGTGAGGACTAGAGAGTGCAGCAGCAGCACCAGCTGAGGACGACCAGGATGGAGACCCCACTTCTCGCGCACCACAGGAGTAGATGACTGTGATGCCACGTTTAGATTCCAGCTAGATGATAGCACGTAGACCTCGATCTAGTTGAGACACCCTTGTAGCCGAGCGGTGTAGTGCCACTATTATCATGTAATTTCCTTTCTATCCGTGAGACCATCGGCATGTAAGACTTGGATCCGTAATATTTCGAGACCTTATTGTATCAGTCGAGACCTTAATTTAGTTTGTGCCCTATATTGTGATCGGTTTTATGGTAATTGCGACTCTTTGTCAAATGCGAAATCATGCTGGTTGTGCAACATCTTGTTGCCATTGTGCGAATTCTTGGTACACATATTGCGTTGACATAACCGTGATGTTGATGAAAGACCGTATTGAGTTTATTGTTTTGTTATTGTGGATGAATTTATTCTCTCAATAAATTCAGCGTAACTTAAATTCAATATCTACACTTTGGACAACATCATCGATGGTTATTGTTGATTCAATTGTGCAGATGCCGCAAACTTCGATCAGTCTTGGGGGAGATCGACAATGACCACCTCCCCGGTAACCCGCAGCAGTTCTTTGACCAGCTCTTGGGAGAGTTGCGTAACATCACACGCAACACCGGCGAGGGGAGGAGGTCGAGGTGGTGCCGATGTTGATGGATTCCGGTCGTACAAGAACTTTAAGGCCACGGAACCACCAAAGTTCATCGTGGCAAATGAACCCATGGAGGCGGAGGAATGGCTGAACTCAATAGAGGAGAAGTTTCGTTTGGTGAATGCATGCGAGACCCGTATGCGAATATGCGGCGTACTTGTTGGAGGGACCCGCAGGGGATATGGTGGAAGAATCACCGTGCTACTTTTCCCGCCAATGTTCCTATCACTTGGTACCGTTCACGGCAGCCTTTCCACAATACTTACATATACCGGTGCCTTGGCAAAGAAATTAGGGGAGTTCAAGAAGCTCGGCCAGACAACAAGACCATGAACGAGTACCTACTGTGCTTTTAACAGCTTGTCTAGGTATGCTCGACATGGTCGATTAACCGAGGAAAAGAAGTTGGCTAGCTTCAAGAGAGGGTTGAACCTCAAAATGCGTAAGACCATGGGAAATTCCACCGGGGACACTTTTAGGGCCTTTGTGACCGATTGCATTCATCAGAGGGAGAGTAATGCCTTGTATACTGCATCCAAAGGCAAGAAGAGACCGTTTGAGGGAAACTCAGGACAGGGCAGTGGTTCCTTTGGACGTCGTCAGAACTACCGCCCACCTGCCGCGCCTTCACGTTACGCCCCACCCCCGTAAGAAGAATCCAACCGGGAACCGGCCAGAAGTTTGTTGCGCCTACTCAAAAAGGAAAGTTTTCGCACGGGGGAGTGTTCCACGCGCGTGCCCTTCAACCACAACAATTGCTTCAATTGTGGTAAGCCCGGGCATTACTCCAAGTCTTGCCCGCAGCCCAGGATGAACTACAAGCAAGATGTGGGACAGGCACACTTTGCCAATGTCGAGGAAGTTCCTGAAGGAGAGACCATGACAGCCGGTACGTGTTTAGTTAACAATCGTAGTGTTGTTGTTTTATTTGATTCTGGATCATCGCATTCATTCATGAGTCAAGAGTTTGCACAGAAGAATGGGGAACAAATCATTGACCTAGGGTTTGGCTGCGGATTAGTTTCAGCAGGGCTGACCGGTTGACTAGGCAAGAGGGTTAATGATGTGAAGATTATGATGGGTGACTTAGAAATAATAACATCCTTGATAGTTTTATCCGGTTTGTGTTTGGATGTGATTCTCGGGATGAATTGGATGAAGAGTTGGGGTGTAATCATAGATACGGTGAATAGAGTAGTACACTTGAAGCATCCCCGTGATTTGACTGAACACCAGGTTTTGTTACCTAGAGCCATTGACCTTAACCGTGTTTCAGCTGCATTGCAAGTGACTGAAATCTCTAACATACCTGTAGTCTGTGAATTTCCGGATGTTTTTCCGGGAAGACCTACCCGGATTGCCGATAGGGATATTGAGTTTGCAATAGAGCTAATCCCGTGGACTGCCCCTATATCCCGAAGACCCTACCGAATGCCACCTAATGAGTTAGCAGAACTTAAAGTACAACTTCAGGAGTTGCTTGAGAAAGGTTTCATTAGACCTAGTTCGTCACCTTAGGGATGTCCAGCCTTGTTTGTGAAAAAGAAAGATCAGACGCTGTGAATGTGTGTGGATTATAGGCCACTCAATGCGGTAATGATGAAGAATAAATACCCGTTACCTCGCATTGACATACTTTTTGACCGGTTGTCTCGAGCCAAGGTGTTTCCCAAGATAGATCTTCGACGGGTATCATCGATTAAAAATCGGACCCGGGATATACCCAAAACCGCATTTTCTACGCGGTATAGTTTGTACGAGTATCTCGTCATGTCTTTTCGGCTTGACGAATGCTCCAACAAGCATTTCATGTGTTTGATGAATTCGGTGTTTATGCCCGAACCGGATCGGGTTCGTGGTTGTATTCATCGATGATATATTGGTGTATTCGAAAATGAGGAACAAAGATGCCGAGCATTTGAGGATAGTCTTGGAGAGACTCAGAGAGCATAAGTTGTATGCTAAATTCAGTAAATGTGAGTTCTGGCTGAAGGAAGTGCATTTTCTGGGACATGTGTTATCTGAGAATGGAATTTCAGTAGATCCTAGTAAGGTGCAAGAGGTGCTGGATTGGAAAGCACCCGTTTCAGTTTCCGAGATCCGAAGTTTTCTAGGGTTAGCTGGGTATTATCGTAGGTTTATACCTGATTTCTCCAAAATAGCTAAACCTATGACCCGATTGTTGCAGAAGGAAGAAAAATTTGTGTGGACACCGGAGTGCGAAGCAGCGTTTCGCACCCTGCGAACGTTGTTGACTACGGCTCCCGTGCTCGCACAACCTGATATTCAGAAGCCCTTTGATGTATATTGTGACGCATGTGGTACAGGATTGGGATGCGTACTCATGCAGGAAGGTAGAGTTATTGCGTATGCATCGCGTCAGCTAAGGAAGCATGAGGTTAACTATCCAACCCATGACTTAGAACTTGCTGCCGTGGTACATGCATTGAAGATTTGGCGACATTACTTACTTGGTAATGTATGTCATGTTTATACTGATCACAAGAGTTTGAAGTACATTTTCACTCAAGAGGAGTTGAATATGAGGCAGAGAAGGTGGTTAGAGCTGATAAAGGATTATAATATCGAATTGCACTATCATCAGGGGCAAAGCCAATGTTGTCGCTGGATGCTTTGAGCAGAAACCACATTGTTTCTTTGGGACAAGTCGAATCGATGGAGGATTTTCCTCCTATGCATCCGGCTATCCTATGCAATATTCAAGTGAGTAATGAGTTGGAGAGCAAAATTGTTGAGGGCCGAAAGTGGATAAAGGGATTGCACATATCAAGAAGAAGATAGAAAAAGAGCCTAGTGATCATTTCCGAGTTGATGAGAGTGGAATTCTTTGGTATGATGATCTTCTTGTTGTGCCAAAGGATCGAGAGTTGAGGGAACAGATTCTAACAGAGGCTCACTTTCGTCAAAGATAACAATTCACCCCGGTAGTAACAAGATGTATCGGGATTTGAGAACCAGATTTTGGTGGACAAAAATGAGGAAGGAGATTGCTGCACATGTGGCTCGATGTGACAATTGCTGCAGGGTTAAAGCGGTACATATGAAGGCTGCAGGATTGTTGCAACCATTGCCAATTCGATTGGAAATGGGATGAGATCACAATGGACTTAATTGTTGGATTGCCACATACCCGGAGGGATTTGACTCTATTTGGGTGATTGTGGATCGTTTAACCAAGGTTGCCCATTTTATTCCAATTAACATAAGTTACGAGCCCCACCAATACGTAGAGCTATACATTGCCATGTACTTCGTTTGCACGGGGTACCTAAATCAATAGTGTCGGATCGTGGATCGAGTTGGACCAATCGTTTTTGGGAGAGCCTACAGGAAGCCTTAGGAACCAAATTACTTCATAGTTCCGCTTATCACCCACAAACCACAGGCCAAACGAGCGAGTAAACCAAATACTAGAAGATATGTTAAGGGCATGTGTGTTGTCAGCAAAAGGTTCTTGGGACAAATGGTTGCCTTATGCAGAGTTTTCATACAATAATAGTTATCAAGCCAGTATTCAGATGGCACCTTTTGAAGCATTGTATGGGAGGAAATGTAGGACCCCTTTGAACTGGATAGAAACAGGAGAACGGCCCTACTATGGAATTGATCTGATAGATGAAGCTGAGCAGAAGGTGAGGATTATAAAGCAAAACATGAAAGCGGCCCAAGATCGCCAAAAGAGTTATGCCGACAAGCGTAGAAAGCCCATTAGGTTCAGTGTTGGTGACTATGTTTACTTAAAGGTGTCACCAATGAAGCGAGTACAGCGTTTTGGAGTAAAGAGAAAGTTAGCGCCTAGGTTCGTAGGCCCCTATAAGATTTTAGCCACTAAGGGAGAGGTAGCATATCGATTGCAGTTACCACAGGGAGATGGGAAGATTTTTTGATGTTTTTCACGTATCACAACCGAAGAAATGTTTGAGAGTTCTTGAGGAACACGTGCCAATTCGGAATGTTGAGATAAGTCAAGATCTAACCTATTATGAAGAACCATCAAAGGTACTAGACACCAAGGAGAGAGCTACTAGGGGCAAGGTAGTGAAGCAATATAAGATCCTTTGGGGAAATCACGGAGAGAATGATGCAACATGGGAAACAGATGAATATCTTCTGAGGAACTACCCACAGTTTTATCACAAATGGTTAGTTTCGCCGAATCTCGGGACGAGATTCTTTTTAGGGGGGAAGATTTGTAACACCCTAGGTGTTAAGCATCTTGAAAGCATGATCATTTGCATAGCATCATCATCATTTCATGCATAATCATGTGTTGGTAGAATTCATTTTGAATTGCTCTCATTTCATGCTTGTTTGATCTAGCTACTATAAGATCTTAGCTATAATGATGTTTTGGACCTAGAGTGTGCCTAGATATATTTTTGACATAATTTAGGGCCATGTTTGAGCTTGAGTTTCAACTTAGAAAATTTATTTTAAATCTGCCCTAGAGGTCAAACCTCTTTGACCCATTTTGAAACTCCTTTCAAAAAAAGTGCTTGATAGAAGTGTTTCTAGCAAAAAGTTTCTATAGGTGAAATGAAGTACTTTTTTATGTAGAGCAAATGATCTTTTATAAGTTTCTTGTGAAAAGGTTTGGAAATGGTTCAAATAGAGCCCAACAGTTTGGGTCAAATTTGAGTCAAATTCAAACTCTGTTTTGACTAGTTTGATTTGACCTTGCTGTTTTTAATTTTTTAGTTTCAAATCTAGGCCGAATTAGAAAAAGTTCATATTGAGTGTTTTGTAGCTTATGAAATTCTCTACAAAGGTGATGTTTTGACTTTTCCAAATTCCGCAGGGATCTCGAGGCACAGGTTAAAACCTGACGCTGACTCAGAAAACTGAGTAGGGGGGTATCCGCCAGCCGTCGGCCGACAAGCGCCGGGCGACGTGGCCGCAGCACAGCCGTTGATGTGCGGCCTGGACAGCGCGCCACGCCTTAAAAACACGCGTCCGTGCCACGCCCTAACCTAACTCCACTCCCCGCCGCCGCCGGCCACCGAGCCGCCGAAACGCCGCCGCCGAGCGCCATTGCCGCCGATCCCGAGCTCCGCCGCCGTGTTCGCCGCCGTCACTGCACCAATCCACCCCAAATCGAATCCCTAAGCGCCGCCATGAGCTACTCTACCTAAGGCCATCGCCGAATCGGTAAAGATCGAGGTACGGACCCCATTTCCGCATCCCGAAGCGCCCGCCGGGCGAGCCCGCCATGGCCGCCGCTTGGGCAAGCCGCTTGAGCTCGTTAATCGCGTTAGCTCGTTCTTTCTCACGTCCTAGAGTCGCCTAGGGTTGCTTGAGCTCGAGCTAGATGGATGAGTAGATCGAGCCGCCGTTTCGCCGGGGCCAGCGTCGCCACCGACGAGCTGCCCGCGGAGCACCGCCGCCGTCGCGTTTGGTTTGTCGCCGTCGTTGCTCGTTGGGCTCCAATCTTGCTTGCATGTCTTAGTTAGATGTCCTAGAGTCGAATGGCCTTTGGTTCGTCAATCACCGGGAACGGCCGGTCCGCCGTCACCGCCAAGCTGGCAGCCGTCAGCCGCCAGACGTCGCGCCGTTGTAGTCGGTTTTAGGCCGAACCGAGTGCACCAACGCCGTGCGCCTCGTCAGCGTAGATGCTTTTAGGCTAGCTGGTTGCGTGATTTGGTCACCGCCGGCGAAGATCCGCCCGACCCGCCCCGCCGTGCCCTGTTTCGTGTCGCTGACACGCGGGCCCCGCGCCTTTTTTTTTCTTTTTCTTTTTTCTTTTCCGATTTGAATGAAAAGCTTGGAAAATTCATAACTTGGTCATTTTGAGTCCTTTTGAGTGAGACAAATTTTGTCATGCTTGTTATAGGATAGGCTACAGTATAAAATTATGAAATCCTATTTTCTGATAACTTTTATATAGAGTTTTATTTATGGCTAGAAATGCATGGAAATTAAGGAAAATCATATCTTTTAATTGGTGCAAGATAAAAAAATATGCTTTCTGTACAAAAAGTGCTTGTTTTTGTGATTAGAATCCATGAAAAATATCATGCATAGTATGTTCTGTGAAAAGAAATGTGATTTTCTATTTATGTGCTAATTGCCATGTGATCTTTAGAAATTCATAGAAAAATAAATATTAGGGTTTTGGATGTGAAATTTGGTATGCTTGTGTTTGATAGGTTCTAGAAGCTTATCATACTCAGAAATCTGTTGTCGACACTTTTCATTGTACAAAGTATTTTTCATGCTTAGGTTTGGTGTAAACTTGTCATTTTGTGTAGGACTGTATGAGCATGATCTTGCCCTGAGATTTTTATGGTAGCTGTTATATTCAGTATGGGATGCTCTGGTAATTTTTGTAGAATTTTCTGAAGTAGTTATGTATTTATCATATTTAGGATGCATGGAAAATAGGCTAGAAATATGTGTTTATATGAAGATGGGGTGTATTAGTATTTTTTTATTATGTGTTTCTAGCATGAGTAGGATCTGTTAGTGAGCTTGGTTTGGTCAGCTTAGTAGTTTTGATATTTTCTTGTTCCTAGCATTTATTTAATTATAGGGTGCAAGTGTAGACTTGTCTGCGTTTCTCGTTGAGAATGAGTAAGGCCGGGGCAAGGCAACTCTATATCCCCTCGCCTCATGCTACTACGGGGATGATGACTATCTGGCGGCACTACTTTATATTTGTTTTTGCTAAAAGACTATTTGGTTTTGAAACTACTCGCTTCCGTATTTTGAACCCGAGTTTGTAATAAATTATACTTCGCACTCGATGTTTAATATATCGAACTTGGTTTTGAAATATGGATTTTACTATCGAGCTCAACGATCCTGTTGTGTTGTTGATGAGTTTGAAATCACTCGAGATTTCGAATACCGGGTTTATATGGACTCAAGTGTAGACTGCGATTGCTTGGTATTTGCGAATTATACTTGATTTCTTATAAATTAGTCGCCTCGTCACAAAACTTCTCTTTGTTTTGAGTTCACGCTGAAATCAGCGCTAGCGATCCCCAATGTCACATCTGTAAACATATATTAACGGTTGGGGGAACGCAATGTAATTGATCCTACCATCGTCTAACCGATAAACCCTAACTTCCTACATACCTTTTGTGTCGTTCCCCTTCTTGTTTCGGTACATAGGTCGACACGAGATTTTCGATGGAATTCTAACATTTCGCTCTAAACAACGGCTACATTGAGGCCTATGACAAGTGATTCTTAGAAAAACTCTCTAAAGGTCCACTTCTTTAAATTTTTGGTTATCTAGGGTGAGGCATTTGATTCCAAAACCGCGAAAAAAGTCTAGGTCGATTCTATGGCCGGATTGGAAACTTCTCTTTGTTTTGATTTGCTGAAATTAGCGCAAAGCCGATCCCCCAATGTCACATCTAGAAACATATATTAACTGTAGGAGAACGCAATGTAATTTATCCTACCATCATCTAACCTATCCACCCCTAACTTCCTATGTACCTTTGGTGTCATTCCGCTTCTTGTTTCGGTATGTAGGTGGACATAGAAATTTTTCGATGGAATTCCAAGATTTCGCTCTAAACAAGTGCTACTTTGAGGCCTATGACAAGTGATTCTTAGAAAAACTCTCTAATGGACCACTTCTTCAAATTTAGGTTATCTAGAG